>OZ020605.1:68958163-68995663 GCA_963971545.1 Philophylla caesio
CCGCCCTAGGAAAGAACGTTCCTAACAGGACCCCAGCACACTCCCTCCATGTGGATAACATAGTGTCACCCACACGAAGGGAGCATACTTCCACACTTCGACGACCTCGGCAGATTTTATAAACCTGACCCCAGGGGTCGTCCCTTTTTTCCCCCACAAACCTCCTCCAATCTTCCTCCTTGGTCCTAACTAATAAGTTTTTGTACTCCCCCATCTCCCTCCTAAATTGATACCTAAGTTGGGACACATTGTCCCCCCCGGTATGTCTGGCTCTTTGGCACAGACGTCTCAGACGACGGACGGACCTTCTTTTGTCACTGAGCGCTCTGGACCACCATTTAACCCTCTTCGGGTTGAAGCCCTCCCTCTTCCGGAGTATCTGGTCGTTCACCCTCCACGCGACTTCGTTAAGACGAGCGATTTGCTCGTCCGAGGTCATCTCCTCAAAGACGCCCAAAGGGGTTTTCGACCATTATTATTATTATTATTTGGTACAGCCACTGTACCCACGCGACGAATTTTCACGCCACTACACAAAAAAATACCGTTCGCAATGAAAAATGCGTAAACAATTTGTTTACAATTTTCCACGCCACTAAACCGTTCACTGCGCACAATTTTTGGTAAACAAGTTACCGTGGTCACTGTCTACATACACCGTCACAGCGCAATACGCAACAACACCGTTCAATCGTTTTCTTGTTTACTCGTAGTAAACAAGTCGCAACAACAACGCTTGAATAACTCACTACGAATATTGCACAAAAGGAAAACGCCGAAAACTTACTGTCCGCACAGAAAAAACACAACCGCTCGCTTCGACAGTCAAACTGCAAGTGAGTAGATAGGGACATCTGCTGGTGTGTTTTACGTGGGTCCCTGCCGCCGACGGCTTAACCCCACGGTGTTCTAAAGACACAGCGGATCAATACAATGCGTCAATCAACGCCCCGGAATGCAAAAACATTTCCGGTACCAATTGGCGGTGTGGCATGAGCACACCAACCTCCTTGGTTGGGATCGAGGCCTATCTAAACCTCTGCCGTGCTTTGGGTCCGGCACCCGGTTGCAATGCAACTCCACATCCAGCTCGGCCAAGGCCGAACTCTACCCGCATTTGGATGTAAACCACAGCCACCACGATACTCCCCGAGGGGCCGTACCCAAAAAACAGGTCAGAGCAAGCTCTGGGGGCTCCTGTTTCCCGTGGTACCAGATTAAAGTCTCCGGTCAGACTTCGTAGCCGAAGCTACTACCAGTTGAGTTTCCATACTACTCTGGACTGGTGACCAAGGGTTGGACTACGTTCACACGTCCCCCATTCTTACATTCATCCCCCATTCGATCACGCAACAATTACTAACCTACCTACTGCAATGAACGTCTACGCCGCCCAAACACTTCACGCGCATACACTTCCAACCTATCGACATTCTGACGAGAGTGCAACACACAACCAACATTCAGTCGTCCATCTGTCCAGCTAATCCCCATACCCCCAAGGTCCCTAATGTCTGAGTACATCGGGCATTCCGCTAAAACATGGGTCCACTCCTCCCTCTGGGCTCCGCAAGAGCAACCCGCCCCCTGAGACAGGCACCTCTCATGCAAAAATGCATTAAGAGGGCCATGCCCAGTTAGCAGGAAGCCCAAGCTAAGGGAAAACGCGAAGTCGGAACACCGGCCCACGAACGAAACGTCCCGGATGTACTCGTATGTCACCCGGCCGTTTGGGCTATTGTCCCAACGGTCTTGCCACTCACGCATCACACACACTTCTAGGAGCCGACGGCTCTCTAGATACCCGCCCCGCACATCCTCGTCAGATAACCAACCATTCTGCAGCCCTGACACACTCATCCCCCTTCTCAACCTGAAGGATACAGCACGCTGTATTACCACCAGGTCAAGAGGGGGCACACCCAACAACTCTTGCAACGCATCGGTCGACACAGTGCGGCATACAGGCAAACAGGCCAGCAGCATCACTCGCTGACAAGCGTAAATTTTTGGCGACCTACAGCCGCCGAAACCGCCCCGAACCAAATCGCCGCCCCAAACGTGGCACAAGCCACGAAGAGGCCGCGATATATGGTCCGGACAGCACGACGACCCAGCCCCCAATCGCTCCGCGCAATGCGCCGCACTTGCCCTACTATTGCCTGCAGCCGCGCCTTCACATTCACCAGGTGTGGAGTAAAACACATCCTCTCATTCATGGTCAGACCCAGGTACTTGACTTGCGTATACCGGATACTGACCCCATTCGCACGGACAATCGGTGGAGGTCCAGCATACAGTCTGCCTTTCAGCAGCATTGTCGCCGACTTTTCCACCGATATGTCAACCCTCACGTCCACGCCCCATTCATGCACAACTGCAAGCAGTTGCGTTCCCTTTTGCTCTATATCCATTCTTGACTGACCTTCTACCATAAGTAGAAGGTCGTCCGCATACGCACAACACTTACAGAGTGGCTCAAGCTGCCATAGCAGGGAGTCCATCATTAGGTTCCAAATATATGGACCACAGATGGATCCCTGCGGACAGCCACGAGCCACCCCGACCTCAACACTTCCATTCACACTAACGATGGATGCCTTCCTGCCCGAAAAATAACTCCGCCATAGAGTTATCTCCGGGCATTCCAGCTCTTCCAAACGTTCCAACACTCGACCCCAGCTCAGATAGTCAAAAGCCCCCTTGAAGTCAACAAATATGCCAAGGACATACTTGTTGACATTCAGCCCAACTACATTCTGAACATACATTCAAGCATCCTCTACACTGCGTCCTTTCCTGAAACCATACTGCCTATCCGACATTCTACCCCGCATTAGCTCCTGAAGCCTTTCCACCAGTACTCTTTCCAGCACCTTACCCAGCACCGGTAAGAGACTGATGCCCCGATAAGAGTTCGGATTGCTCCTCACTCTGTCGGGGGACTTCAGGAGAGGCACGACCCTAGCACTCTTCCACACGAGTGGAAAGTATCCCTCCCATATGCATTTATTGTAAACGGCCTCCAAGTATTCCGGAATGAACTTCCACAAGCATTTGCAAATCTCTCCGTTCAAACCATCAAGACCCGGCGACCGTTTAGACCTGACCAGGCCAAACGCATAATCTAACTCGCTAACTTCTAGTGGAAGGACAGGCACCCCTTGTGCATGAGGAACCTGTTCCTCCGCCCTGGGAAAGAACGCGCCTAACAGAGCCCCTGCACACTCTCCCCACGTCGATAACATGGAGTCACTAACGCAGAGAGAGGTGATTTCCACACTTCGACGACCCCTGCAGATCCGGTAAACCTGACTCCAGGGGTCGTCCCTATTCCCCGCAACAAAACTCCTCAACTCAGCCTCCTTAATATCTACCAACATTTTCTTATACTCATTCATTTCCCTACTAAGTTGACACCTGAGCTGGGGCGTGCTCTCCGAGTTGGCCCGCCGCGCACGCTGAAACATACGTCTCAAGCGGCGAACGGACCTTCTCTTCGAGCTTAATTCACGCGACCACCACTTCACTCTCCTTGCACTACCTAACAGTGGTTTTCTAAACATACTATCACTCACGCTTCACACACATTCATTCAGACGAGCTATTTGCTCGTCCACACTTAATTCCCCAAACCCTCTAGGACACCGCCTCCCTCACACACAGTCCATATTGGTTCCAGTTAGTACCAGAGGTACCCCATCGCCTTAATGGACTCTCACTCATTCCATTGGCAGAGGGAGCATGGGGGGCAATCACAATTTTAATCAAATTGTGATCACTTACTCCCCAGCCCCCCCTTACCTCCCACTCAAACACAAACACCCTAGTAGCTACTTAGAAGTTGTCGCTGGCGTCTTGCTCCTGACCACCACCGACCACGTCTCAACCGGTTTGGGCAGTACCACTGCCGGCACCACTGACACAGACGCCTGTGGAGTCGTCATCGGCCCTGCACCCACCAGCGAAGACCCAGCCGGCCTTAAGGGAACCTCCTCCCGCCTGGCATTCAGCCCTGCCACTTGCCCACGTAGGCGGGCGTTCTCCGCGATGGCAGTCATGAGAAGTTCTTCGTACTGCGACGAGAACTCTACCAGCTTCCTCGCAACTCCAAGGGAAACTCCCTCCATATCAAAACTACCCCCGTAAATCCCGAGGTGACGACCTTCATTTTAGTAATGAAGGACCCACTCTCCAAGAAATCTGCATTTCGCCCCGTTTCAGCCGTTGAAGCTACTTGCCCCTTCAGCTTCTTCGGTTTTCTTGGCTTAGCAGCCCCCCAGCTTCACTTGACATGGCCTTGTCCACCATGCCACCCTCAACGGTTGAAATGTCAACCTTAGCTGTTGAAATCACTCTGGCCCTCGCTCTCGGCGGCGATCTCATTAATGAGACCTCAGCCTCACCTTCTCCACCCGACGTCGTCTCCTCCATCACCGTGGACCCGGTGGAATCCACCGTTGAGGACCTAACCCTCCTCTTACGCGGTGGCATCCCCGATACCGCGCCTTGCCACAAAAACCCGGACCCCCAAAAAACCCCGAAATATACAAGTCCCGAAAATTTCCAATAAGTATAAACAGGCAATAAGCTTGACTTACCGCCTTTTCAATTTGTGTCTTAACTTACACACTTCCCGGTGGTAACTCCGAACACACGAACCGCGGGATCGCCCACAGCAGTCCCGAACCCAAAAAACGGTCTAGCACTACACTTACCGTAGCTTGGCGCAGCTCACACCACTTTTACACCTCCACAAGAGGCAAGGTCACCACCGTCGTCCTGTCGGCCGGAACACTGTTCCCCGTCACAGGAATGGGTCGACCAGTGTGAGACTACACGAGACACGAGTCGTGAGAAAACTCGGATCACAGCAATCAAATCCACCGACACGCACCGTACCCCGACACGCACCGTAACCCGACACACCGAGGTCGCGAGCAACACGGAATCCCGGACTAGACCCGAGAAATCCCGAACCAGTACCGGCACAACCCCACAACCAGTCCCGAACAAGTCCCGAACTAGTTGCTTATTGGCCCGGATGAGGCTTCGGGACTCACGTCACTAGCACAATTTATTCTAACCCGCGACTATACCGCGTCGAACAGCACCACGCCACTTAACTGTAATTGCACTAACTTGTAAACAAGTAGCAACAATTACACGCACGCACTAAACTAGTAAACAAGTTTCCGTTGCACTGACGCACAAACGTAAACAACTTGTTTACTTGTTATTTGGTACAGCCACTCGCGACTGTACCCACGCGACGAATTTTCACGCCACTACACAAAAAACTACCGTTCGCAATGAAAAATGCGTAAATAACTTGTTTACAATTTTCCACGCCACTAAACCGTTCACTGCGCACAATTGGTAAACAAGGTACCGTATGCTACTATTTTGCAGCAACAAAATACACACGCACGTGTTTGTATTTTTGGTAAACAAGTTACCGTAGTCACTGTCTACATACACCGTCACAGCGCAATACGCAACAACACCGTTCAATCGTTTACTTGTTTACTAGTAGTAAACAAGTCGCAACAACAACGCTTGAATAACTCACTACGAATATCGCACAAAAGGAAATCGCCGAAAATTTACTGTCCGCACAGAAAGAACACAACCGATCGCTTCGACAGTCAAACTGCAAGTGAGTAGATAGGGACAGCTGTCGGTGTGTTTTACGTGGGTACCTGCCGACGACGGCCTAACCCCACGGCGCTCAAAAGCACAGCGGATCAGATCAATGCGCTTATCAGCGCCCCGGAATGCGAGCATTGCCGGTACCAATTGGAGGTGTGGCATGGTCACACCGTCCTCCTTGGTGGATCCAGGCCTATCTAAACCTCTGCCGTGGTATGGGTCCGGCACCCGATTGCAATGCAACTCCACATCGAGCTTTAGCCAAGGCCAAGCTCTACCCGCATTTGGGTATGATCCACAACCACCACGATACTCCCCGAAGGGCCGTACCCAAGAACAGGTCAGAGCAAGCTCTGAGGGCTCCTGTTCCCCGTGGTACCAGATTAAAGTCTCCGGTCAGACTTCGTAGCCGAAGCTACTTCCAGTTGAGCCACCATACTGCTCTGGACTGGTAACCATCGACGCACTGCTTAGTCCGTCCGTCTACGTCGTCGAAACACTTCTCGTGCAAACCCCCTTATGTTCGTCACAGTCAGTCGCGTTGAAAGTGCCCTACTAAAGTCGTAACGTCCGTCAGTCTAACTAATCCCCATGCTGTCCAGATTCCTTACGTCCGAATACCTTGGGCACTCACAGAGCACGTGCTCGACATTCTCGAGTCCCGCTCCACACTCACATCCCTCAGAGTCATGGAGGTTTCTCTCATGCAAGAACACATTGAGAGGACCGTGCCCTGTCAGGAGAAAACCCAGGCTCAGGCAAAGCCCAAAGTCCGGTTCTCCCTCACGTACCCCGTATTCGGAATAAACCGGTACGTGACGCGACCGCTGGGGCTATTGTCCCAACGCTCCTGCCACACTCCGAGGAGTCTGTCATCCAACAACCTCTTACACTCGTAGTACCCCCTCTGTATGTCACCGTCCGATAACCACCCAGCTAAGGGTGGTATGTCAGCCCCCCTTCTCAACATAAATTTGATCGCTCGAGCCACCACCACCAGGTCAAGAGGGGGGACCCCATCAGAACCTGCAGTGCGTCCGTCGAAACAGTGCGACACACCGGAAGACAAGCAAGCAACAATGTCCTTTGGCATGACAGTACCTTCCTGCGACCCGCGACCGACATGGCTGTCCTCCACCAGACAGTAGCACCGAACGTGGCACATGCCCCGAAAAGGCCCCGATAAATGGTGCGGACAGCACGCCTGCCGAGGCCCCAGTCGCACCTTAAGATGCGCCGTACCTGCCCTACTACACCGACCAGACGCTCTTTTAGGCGCACCAAGTGGGGAGCAAAGCTCATGCGCTCACCCATGGTCAGCCCCAAGTACCTGACTTGCGTCACGTACCTGATGCCGACCCCGCCGAGACGCACCACCGGTGTACGACCTAACGACAGTTTCGCCTTGAGCAGCATTGAAACCGTCTTGTCAACCGATATGTACACTCCCATATATGACCCCCAGTTACTGACAATCGCCAGTAACTCCTCTCCCCTCCGTTCGATAATGGCCCTGGATTGACCCTTCACTAAGACGAGAAGGTTGTCGGCGTAGGCACTGAAGCTACAGTTAGGCTCAAGCCGTCGAAGCAGAGAGTCCATCATAAGGTTCCATATAAATGGACCACAGATGGACCCCTGCGGACAGCCACGTACCACCCCAACCCCAACAGTCTCCTCCAACCCGACCATTTCCGCCCTCCGATCAGCGAAGTAGCTCCGCCAAAGAGCTATCTCCGGGCACCCTAACTCTTCCAAGCGCTCAATGACTCTGTCCCAACGAAGGTAATCAAAAGCCCCCTTAAAGTCAACAAATATGCCAAGGACATATTTGCTGACACTCCCCCTAACTACCCCCTGTACATTGGACCAAGCATCCTCAATACTACGTCCTTTCCTGAACCCATACTGCCTATCCGACAAGTTACCCCGCGATAGCTCCCGAAGTCGTTCAACCATCACAGTTTCCAATACTTTTCCAAGTACTGGAAGGAGGCTGATACCCCGATAAGATCGAGGACCACTCCTGACCTTGTCAGGCGACTTCAGGAGAGGAACAACCCTAGCAGTTTTCCACTGACGTGGAAAATAGCCCCCCAAATGCATTTATCATAGGCAGCCTCCAGATACTCAGGAATAAATTTCCACAAGCATTTACACATTTCTCCATTTAAGCCATCCATACCTGGTGACTTCCTAGACCTAACCAGGCCAAATGCATATCCCAGCTCCTCAGCGTCTAGTGGAGGGACTGGTACCTCCTGTGCTGGAGGAACCAGCACCTCCGCCCTAGGAAAGAACGCTCCTAACAGGACCCCGGCACACTCCCTCCATGTGGATAACATAGTGTCACCCACACGAAGGGAGCATACCTCCACACTTCGACGACCCCGGCAGATTTTATAAACCTGACCCCAGGGGTCGTCCCTATTTTCCCCCACAAACCTCCTCCAATCTTCGTCCTTGGTCCTAACTAATAAGTTTTTGTACTCCCCCATCTCCCTCCTAAATTGATACCTAAGTTGGGACAGATTATCCCCCCGGTATGTCTGGCTCTTTGGCACAGACGTCTTAGACGACGGACGGACCTCCTTTTGTCACTGAGCGCTCTGGACCACCATTTAACCCGCTTTGGGTTGAAGCCCTCCCACTTCCGGAGCTCCCGGTCGTTCACCCTCCAGGCGACTTCGTTTAGACGAGCGATTTGCTCGTCCGAGGTCATCTCCTCAAAGACGCCCAGAGGGGTCTCGACCATTTCTTCTCTGATCAGAAAACCGTACCGCTCCCAATCAGTGCCACCAGTACGCCACCTTCTCATTGGGCATTCAAGGGCCCTCCCAACAGGGGGCACACCTGGCGCAATCACAACCTCGATGAGGTTGTGGTCACTTATGCCCCATCCACCCCTAACCTTCCATTCAAAGTGAAACTCTCTAGAGCCTGCCGCATTCGTGAGCGTCACATCAATATCGCTAGCACCCATGGGCCCGTCAAACGTGTACCATTCACTCGGCGCATTTACCACGTCAACACCGGCAGTCACCACCCACTCATTCAGCGCCTCTCCCCGCCAGCTTGGATATCCCGACGCATGGCGCGACATCTTGCTGAACCACGCGGAAGAGCAGGCGTTGGCATCGAGTCCAACGACTATCGGCGTGCCACTCGCAAGTAGCAGCACCGAGTCAAGGTACCCGAGATAGGGCTCCATGGGCTCGCTAAATTTACAATATATGCTAGCGACGAGTAACCTACCAAATCGGCCCCCGACGCTCACTATCACTCCCAATTCAGACGGGTCCACCAACATGCTTTGATATCCAGGGCCATTAACAACCACTGCGGCATTGGCCCCAAGGTCGGTGAAGACCTTGAAGCCTCCAGGGAGGCCCCGTACCACACCGTGCGTGGAATAAGGCTCCTGGAGCATAGCAATGCCGCAGCCCTCCTCCACCATTAACGCGCCCACGTCGCACATGACGGCGTAGGCGCCCTGGCAATTTAGTTGCAGGTGCGGGGCACTACCGCAACTTGCCATGCGGTGACCTTCCTGGCCACATCGCCGGCAAACATCCTTTTTGGCCTTACACTCTGCCACCCTGTGGTCAAAGCCCATGCACCGGAAACAGCCGGGCATCGGGGAGTGCAGCCGCACACGGAAGGAGAACCACTTGACGTAGCAACGTCCCGATTCCAAGAGGGCGGACATAAGTTTATCCGTACCCTCAAGGACAACGTTGGTTGCACCATCCGCAGTCACCTTCCACGGGCGGCTGATCATCCTAACATCCTTCTTGAGGCATCCAGGGCTGAACTCGTGAAGATTCAACCGGTAGAGCTCCTCCATAAAGTCATCAGGAGAAATCTCCGTATGAACCCGTGGACCACAACCCTGGGTCCCAACTTCCGGTTCACAGTGACATCAAGGCCAGCCTCAGAAAATTTCGCATTATTCGCGACTTTCTCCCTCTCAGCAACCGAGGGAGTGCGAATAATCGCCCCACCATCACGAAGAGGCTTTACCTCGTGAACACGAACGCCCAGCGAGGGACCCACTTCCTTTACCACTTTTTCTACCACCTCCTTAGAGGTCGTCGCTGAAGTCTTGCTCCTTACCACCACCGACCACGTCTCAACCGGTTTTGGCAGTACCACCGTCGGCACAACAGGCGCGGACGCTTGCGGAGCCGCCATCGGCCCTGCACCAACCAGCGAGGATACAGCCGGACGTAGAGGAACCTCCTCCCGCCTGGCACTCAACCCAGTTACCTGCCCACGTAAATAGCCGTCATCAGGAGCGCTTGGTACTCCGACGAGAGCTCCACCAGCTTCCTAGCTACCTCGAGGGAAATTCCCTCCATCCCGAACATAGCGCCCATAAACCTAGAGGTAATTGCTTTCATTTGGGTAATGAAGGAACCACTCTCCAATACTCCCGCTTTTATCCCATTTACTCCCGGTGAAGCCTGTCTATGCTTACTCCCACGCTTCTTCTTCTTAGGCTTTGCAGCCACCCCAGCCTCGCTCGACATAGCCATGTCCGCCACGCCACCCTCACTCGTAGTACGGTCCACCTTAGCTGGTGAACCCAACCTGGCCTTCGTTCTCGGCGGGGATCTCATTAAAGAGACCTCAGCCTCGCCCTCCCCACCCGATGTTGACTCATCTATAACTGTAGACTCAGCGGAGTCCACAGTTGATGACTTAACCCTCCTCTTACGCGGTGTCATTCCCGCTACCTCTTTTCCACAAAAACCCGCAAAAATCCCGAAAAAATCCCGAAAATCAAATATCTTTTAAATCAAAAATGAAAAACTTACCGCCTTCCTGTCTTGTGGTTAAACCGCTACCAATGGTCGTACAGAGCACGCGTTCCGCAGGAATGGCCACCACAGTCCCGAACCCGGCGACCGATATATAGCTAACGCTTGGCGCGACTCACACAACTTTAATACCACCAATCGAGTGGCAAGGTCACCTCCGTCGTCCTATCAGCCGGAACACTGTTCCCCGTCACAGGAATGGGTCGACCGGCGTGAGTTTATGCCAGACACGAGCCGCGAGCAAACCTCGAAAAAACTGCAGCGATCAAATCCCGCAAAAGCGCTGTTCCCCAACGCACAAGAGTCACGATCAAAAAAGCAAATCCCGAACTAGTCCCGAAAAATTCCCGCTCCAGTACCGGTCCAATCCCGCAACCAGTTTAGAACTAATCCCGAACTAGTCACTAACTGGTCCCGATGAGGTCACGGGATCCACAGCACTAGCACTACCTGACAATTTTCGACAGCACTATTAGCACACGATTTGGTAAACAAGATACCGTACACCGGCCAATGCTATAAGCAAAAACCACACGTGTTTGCGAACTGGTAAACAAATTACCGTAGTCACTATCTACTCGCAAAAACAAAAATATGTTAATAAGCGCACTTTAAACACAATATGCCGCAATTGTGCACTTGTTCACTCCGAAGTAGTAAACAAGTACCAACAATACTACCAAATCGCACACAAGGATGAATAGGGCACAAAGCTAAACTGATTATAAGCACAGAGAAAAACACAACCGAACACTATGAAAGCTCAACGGCAAGTAAGTGAGGAGATAGGGACAGCTGTCGGTGTGTTTTACGTGGGTACCTGCCGACGACGGCCTAACCCCTCCGCGCTCAAAGGCACAGCGGATCAGATCAAAGCGCTGATCAGTGCCCCGGAATGCAAGCATTGCCGGTACTAATTGGGGGTGTGGCATGGTCACACCGTCCTCCTTGGTGGGGATCGAGGCCTATCTAAACCTCTGCCGTGCTATGGGTCCGGCACCCGGTTGCAATGCAACTCCACATCGAGCTCGGCCAAGGCCGAACTCTACCCGCATGTGCATGTAAACCACAGCCACCACGATACTCCCCGAGGGGCCGTACCCAAAAAACAGGCCAGAGCAAGCTCTGGGGGCTCCTGTTTCCCGTGGTACCAGATTAAAGTCTCCGGTCAGACTTCGTAGCCGAAGCTACTACCAGTTGAGTTTCCATACTACTCTGGACTGGTGACCAAGGGTTGGACTACGTTCACACGTCCCCCATTCTTACATTCATCCCCCATTCGATCACGCAACAATTACTAACCTACCTACTGCAATGAACGTCTACGCCGCCCAAACACTTCACGCGCATAAACTTCCAACCTATCGACATTCTGACGGGAGTACAACGCACAACCAACATTCAGTCGTCCATCTGTCCAGCTAATCCCCATACCCCCAAGGTCCCTAATGTCTGAGTACACCGGGCATTTCGCTAAAACATGGGCCCAGTCCTCCCTCCGGGCCCCGCAAGAGCAACCCGCCCCCTGAGACAGGCCCCTCTCATGCAAAAATGCATTAAGAGGGCCATGCCCAGTTAGCAGGAAGCCCAAGCTAAGGGAAACCCGAAGTCGGGACCCCGGCCCACGAACGAAACGTCCCGGATGTACTCGTATGTCACCCGGCCGTTTGGGCTATTGTCCCAACGGTCTTGCCACTCACGCATCACACACACTTCTAGGAGCCGACGGCTCTCTAGATACCCGCCCCGCACATCCTCGTCAGATAACCAGCCATTCTGCAGCCCTGACACACTCATTCCCCTTCTCAACCTGAAGGATACAGCACGCTGTATTACCACCAGGTCAAGAGGGGGCACACCCAACAACACATGCAACGCATCGGTCGACACAGTGCGGCATACAGGCAAACAGGCCAGCAGCATCACTCGCTGACAAGCGTAAATTTTTCGGCGACCTACAGCCACCGCAACCGCCCCAAACGTGGCACAAGCCACGAAGAGGCCGCGATATATGGTCCGGACGGCACGACGACCCAGCCCCCAATCGCTCCGCGCAATGCGCCGCACTTGCCCTACTATTGCCTGCAGCCGCGCCTTCACATTCACCAGGTGTGGAGTAAAACACATCCTCTCACTCATGGTCAGACCCAGGTACTTGACTTGCGTCGCATACCGGATACTGACCCATTCACACGGACAATCGGTGGACGTCCAGCAGACAGTCTGCCTTTCAGCAGCATTGTCGCCGACTTTTCCACCGATATGTCAACCCCCTCGTCCACGCCCAATTCATGCACAACTGCAAGCAGTTGCGTTCCCTTTTGCTCTATATCCATTCTTGACTGACCTTCTACCATAAGTAGAAGGTCGTCCGCATACGCACAACACTTACAGAGTGGCTCAAGCTGCCATAGCAGGGAGTCCATCATTAGGTTCCAAATATATGGACCACAGATGGATCCCTGCGGACAGCCACGAGCCACCCCGACCTCAACACTTCCATTCACACTAACGATGGATGCCTTCCTGCCCGAAAAATAACTCCGCCATAGAGTTATCTCCGGGCATTCCAGCTCTTCCAAACGTTCCAACACTCGACCCCAGCTCAGATAGTCAAAAGCCCCTTTGAAGTCAACAAATATGCCAAGGACATACTTGTTGACATTCAGCCTAACTACATTCTGAACATACATCCAAGCATCCTCTACACTGCGTCCTTTCCTGAAATCATACTGCCTATCCGACATTCTACCCCGCATTAGCTCCTGAAGCCTTTCCACCAGTACTCTTTCCAGCACCTTACCCAGCACCGGTAAGAGACTGATGCCCCGATAAGAGTTCGGATTGGTCCTCACTCTGTCGGGGGACTTCAGGAGAGGCACGACCCTAGCACTCTTCCACACGAGTGGCAAGTATCCCTCCCATATGCATTTATTGTAAACGGCCTCCAAGTATTCCGGAATGAACTTCCACAAGCATTTGCAAATCTCTCCGTTCAAACCATCAAGACCCGGCGACCATTTAGACCTGACCAGGCCAAACGCATAATCTAACTCGCTAACTTCTAGTGGAGGGACAGGCACCCCTTGTGCATGAGGAACCTGTTCCTCCGCCCTGGGAAAGAACGCGCCTAACAGAGCCCCTGCACAATCTCCCCACGTCGATAACATGGAGTCACCAACGCAGAGAGAGGTGATTTCCACACTTCGACGACCCCTGCAGATCCGGTAAACCAGACCCCAGCGGTCGTCCCTATTCCCCGCAACAAAACTCCTCCACTCAGCCTCCTTAATATCTGCCAACATTTTCTTATACTCATTCATTTCCTTACTAAGTTGACACCTGAGCTGGGGCGTGCTCTCCGAGTTGGCCCGCCGCGCACGCTGAAACATACGTCTCAAGCGGCGAACGGACTTTCTCTTCGAGCTCAATTCACGCGACCACCACTTCACTCTCCTTGCACTACCTTACAGTGGTTTTCTAAACATACTATCATTCACGCTCCACACACATTCATTCAGACGAGCTATTTGTTCGTCCACACTTAATTCCCCAAACTCTCTAGGCGGTAAACAGGACACCGCCTCCCTCATACACAGTCCATATTGGTTCCAGTTAGTACCAGAGGTACACCATCGCCTTAATGGACTCTCACTCATTCCATTGGCAGAGGGAGCATGGGGGGCAATCACAATTTTAATCAAATTGTAATCACTTACTCCCCAGCCCCCCCCCCCTTACCTCCCACTCAAACACAAACACCCTAGTAGCTGCCTCATTCATAAGCGTCACGTCAATATCACTCGAGCCCATAGGCCCATCAAACGTAAACCATTCACTCGGCTCATTCATAACTTGGAGACTACTAGTCTCCAACCATTCACTCAAAGTCTCGCCCCGACTGTGGCTCTGATACCCAGCAGTAAGGCTGGATACTTTACTGAACCACATCGGGGACGAGGCATTCGCATCCATACCCACGACCAACGGATTGCTACTCACCAGTAGTAGCACCGTGTCCAGGTATCCCAAATAGGGCTCTATGGGCGCGCCAAACCTGCAGTACAGGCTGGCGACAAACACTCTGCCGAATACCCCCTCAACACAGACACACACCCCCATTCGGATCTATCCACAACTACACAGTCGTAGTTGGGATCACTCACAACCACCGCGGCATTGACTCCAAGGTCTGTAAAGACCCTGAAGCCTCCAGGAAGACCCCTCACCACCCCATTTGAGGAGTAAGGTTCCTGGAGCAAAGCAATGCCGCAACCCGCCTCTAACATACACTCACCAAACTCACACATAACATTATACGACCCTGACAGTTTAATTGCAGTATTACCCCCATATTAATGTCTGGCGGCGGCACGGGCAACAATTGCTCCGTACACCGGGCAAGCGGCCGACACCATCAGGTGCCCAGCCGGTTTGCCCCTGGAGGCGCAGTTACGGCAGTGCGGTGCATTGACGCAACTCGCCATCCGGCGCCCCTCCTGCCCGCAACGCCGACAGACATCACTCTTTGCCCTACACTCAGCCACTCTATGATCGAAACTCATACACCTGAAGCAGCCAGGCGTCAGGATTTCCGGCCGCACCCGGTAGGAAAACCATTTGACGTAGCAACGCCCCGCCGCCAGGAGGGTGGACATTAACTTGTCCGTACCCTCCAGGACGACGTTCGTCACCCCGTCAGGATTTACCACATAGGGGCGGCTCACCATCCTGACGTCTTTTTCAAGGCATCCAGGGCTGAAGTCCTGGAGATTCATCCGATACAACTCCCCCATGAACTCATCTGGGGTCATCGCCGTGTGAACACCCTGGACCACAACCCTAGGCCCCGCTTCTTATTCACACTCACGTCCAACCCTACCTCAGCAAACCTTTTATTCTGCGCCACCTTCTCCCTCTCCGCCACGGAGGGGGTACGAATTATCGCACCACCCCCTTTAAGCGGTTTTACTTCGTGGACCCTCACGCCCAATGAGGGGCCTACCTCTTTTACCACTCTGGAGACAACCTCCCTCGATGACTCCTCCGCCTTCCTACTCCTCACCACCACCGACCACGTTTCCCCGGCTTGGGCACCACCGCAGCAGGCATCGACGGTGCAAGCACCTCCGGCGCCGACATGGGCAGCAACCCCGCCTGGGTCGCAGAGACCGGTGTGAAGGGAGCCTCCATTCTCCGCCCACCCTTACTGTAGACTTCAATTTGACCGCGAAGACGGGCGTTCTCGGCTAATGCCGTCATCAGGAGCTCCTCATACTCAGAGGAAAACTCCAACAGCCTCTTCGCCGCCACCAGGTCTACCCCCTCCAGTACAAATACCGCCCTGGCGAATTTAGCCCCGCAGACATATCAACCTCTGTTTTGACAGCTTCGGTTTTCTTCCGCACCTCGCTCACACTAGCAGGCGAGTTCACGCGAGTTAATATCGTTCACACGATATGAGTTTAAAAAAATATCTTTTATCGCTACGCCGAAATGCGTGCTCTTTATTGATCTTCTAAAAACTGTCTTACATTTTGAATTCTTAGTTCTATTTATACTATTGAGATGTGGTGGTAGTTATCGTAGTGGATTATTCCATTGTCAGTTGTTTGTTGTTTACGAGTGTAGATATCTATTGTTTGTAGTGATAGTGCATTTCTATTGTTCCAATGATTGTCCGTTGCTTATGTGCAGGTCAGTTGTTTGTTGTTTACATGCATTTCTCGGTAATGCATGTTTATCTGTTGTTTACGTGTTGATAATGCATTTCTCGGTAATGCATGTTTATCTGTTGTTTACGTGTTGATAATGCATTTCTTGATAATGCATGTTTTGGTTGTGGAAACGTTGTGCCTTGTGATGACGTCATTAACTCCCCTCCTTCTTAAAATGAAGCGTCCTCGCTACACTGCTGCTAGGTGTTGTTGTTGAAGACGGTTGAGTTCGATTTCGTAAAGTTCGTCCATTCGCCGTTGTCTGCCAAGTGTTCTTTTATTTTCGCAGTATCGGCAGAGGTGTACTAGACCATAAGTGGTGACTTCACTCTGATGTTGTCCTTATGTATAATGAGTCCTTTATTTGTTGTTATCGTTTTTCCGTTGTCTTCTTTAACTATATGTTTCGCGTATGTTTTTACGTTTTTGTTCCGTCTATGCGTCTTGGAGTATATAACATCACCTTGTTTGTAATTCAGCTGTTTGCGATTGTGGTTGTGGTATCGTAAGACTCTGTCTTGGTTTTGTTGAAGGCGCTCTTTGATGCCAGGATACCCCTTTTGGTTGAAGAACACGTCCTCGGGTTTCTCGTTGGTCACTGAATGGATTGTCTTATTGTATTGTCGGACTGCTTCGTATATCTGTTCGTCAGGTGCTGAATTGTGTTGGTGTGCCAAGACTTTCGCGAGTTCGATTATCGTGCTATGCGTACGTTCGACTTGCCCGTTTGTTGTAGAATGAAAGGCAGGAGTTTTGGTGTGTGTTATTTGTAGTCGTTTGTAAATTTGTTGTGCACATATGCTAGTGAGTGTTGACTCGTTATCAGTCATTACAAACTTTGCGTTTGGGTATATTTGTGAGAGAATCTCGTCAACGTATTTGTATGTATCTTTCTTTGAGGGTATTTGTCTCAAATGGCAAAATTTTGAATATTTGTCGGTTGAGCTAATGTATATGTTATTGCTCATATAAAATAAGTCTAAGTGTATGCATTCGCCTACCTTGTTTGGTATTGGTGCTGAACCTATTGGTTGTTTATTTGGTCGGCGTTCATACTTGTTGGTAAGACATATTTCGCAGTCTTGTACTTCTTTTTTACAAGCGTCACGGATGTTCGGCCAGTAATATCTGAGTGAAATTTCCTGCGCGTTATTTTTATAATTTCTGTGAGCACGTCTGTGTGTCTTGTATGATTTGTTTTTGTTGTTCGGTTTCGGTGATGTCGTCTACCATTTTTTGGGCTAATACGATTGATACGGTCGGAAATGTGTCAATAATGTCGTTTTCGACGTGAAATAATATTTGCTCGTCTATTTGAAGAGCGTTAGTTACCTTTGGTCTAATTATATTTTTTAGTCTGTCCAGTAATTCAGCTTTGGTGTTAAAGAAAAGTGTATGTCGACTGTTAGAAAAAATATTTTGTGATGATATTTCGATTAGGTTCGCATCTGATTGTTTTATAACAATTTGATTTTTAAAGCAGTTTAATGGTTGCTTTACTCGTTTGAGTTTTTGTGTTGGTGAGCTTTGTGCCGAATGTTGGGAGTCATCCGAATTTGATGTGTTGTTTATTTGCTGGCGAGAAAGTGCATCAGCGACAACGTTCTGGTGTCCAGGTTTGTAAACAAGTTTTGCGCCGTATTCTTCGATGAAATTCTTCCATCTTTTTAATTTTGTATTGGGGTTTTTTTCCGATATGGAGAAGATTAAAGATTGATGGTCAGTGTAAATAGTCAAATCCGCTATACCATATAAGTAGTTGCGGAGTTTCTGTAATGCCCACACAATTGCGAGTAACTCTTTCTCATTTGTAGAGTAGTTCTGTTCTGTTTGGCTGAGTGTTCGTGAAATAAATGATATGGGTTTTTTATTTTGGGATAATACAGCTCCTATAGCGTAATTGCTAGCGTCCGTGGTTAATTCAAAAGGTTTATCAAAATTTGGTTGGAAGAGTTCAACCTGGGTTTGCAGTTCTTCTTTTATTTTGTTTAGTGCTTCTAGTGCAGGTTCGTCTAAGGAGATTTTTATTTTTGCACTTTGATTTTTTGATATGCCACCGTTGTCTCCTCTGAGGAACGTAGTGAGTGGCTTGACGATGGCTGCAAAATTTTGTATAAATTTTCGATAATAACTGGCGAGACCTAGAAAGGATCTGAGTTCCCTCAGCGATTTGGGAATAGGAAAATCTTTAATAGTTTGTATTTTTATAGGGTCAACAGTTATCCGGTTATATTTTATTATGTGTCCTAAGTATTCTACAGAGTCATGAAAGAAGTGTGATTTCTCATTCGAAATCTTCATGTTGGCTTGGTGAAGTGCGTTTATAATTATGCGGATATGTTCGATATGTTCTTCGGGAGAGGAAGAATAAATGAGAACATCGTCTATATAAACGTAAGCGAACTTCCCGATATATGGTCTAAGAATATCGTCCACGCATCTTTGAAAAATGGATGGGGCATTTTTCAGGCCGAACGGCATACGAAGGAATTCGTACTTAGCTCCATTTACACTAAAGGCCGTTTTTTCTCTGTCAGATTCATTAATAAGGATCTGATGGAAGCCAGACTCTAAATCTAAAGTAGTAAATACCTTTGCATTACCTAAATTCTGTATGGTCATAGCCACATCAGGTATGGGGTATCTATCTGTGATAGTTTGAGCGTTTAGCTTCTGAAAGTCTACGACCATTCTGCGCTTAGGTTTCCCTTGTTCATCGGTACCTTTTTTAGCGACTGTCCAAATGGGAGAGTTGTACGGACTTTTGCTGGGTTGAATTATTTCATTTTTTAAAAGTTTGTTAATTTCTTTGTTAATGAAGTCGTTATCCGACATAGGGTATGGGTATTGCTTTGTCCAAATAGGATCTTCGGAATTCGTCCTAATGGTGGCTTGTATCGTGGTAGTAAATGGTAGTATGGCGTTAGTACTTTCATTTTTTTGCATTATTTCGGCGATTTCCGCCCTGAATTTTTCATTATTAATTGTATAATTTATTCTCTGTACAGAGTCACTTTCTTTCTTGGCCCTATATTTATAACTGAGCTTGTACTCGAAAAGGTTGACCTCTGCTTTGATTGCTCTGAGCCCCTGTTCGCCCAGAAGCATATCAAATTCTTCTAATGCATCTGTTTCAAAAAATGTGAGATTATGTTCTAATAATGTTATTATTTTTTTTGATTTGGTTATTGAGTGACCATGAAGAGCTTTTACTTTTACAGGTTTAATTTGAATAGGCTTACCGATATTGCATTTTGTACTTATATAGTTATTTGTTGCTCCAGTGTCGATGAGGATGTTTATAGTTTTGCCTGTATCCCTGCAGTGGCGTTGCAGACATGGCAAATCGTTCATACGCCTAAAAAAGCACTGCCGGTCTCGTATTCATCATCATCGTTATGTTCTGGTGCAAGCGATTGCAGTTCTTCGTCGCGTGTTTGGTTTACCCGCTGTACCTTCTGTTGTGTGTTGAAGTTGCGAGATGAAGGATTTCGTTCTCTCTTCTGTGGTTCTCCTCTGAATGGGTTATTTGGAGGTAGCCCTTGGTTTTGGCGGTTATAGCTGTTTTGTGGGGGTGCAGGATGGTTTCTGTTGAAGTTTGTAGATCTCATGTATTGGTGTGATTGATCTACTTCCATTGGTTGTTGCTGTTGCCTGGGTGCATTTTGTGTATATTGCACTCGCACGTCTGGTCTGTATCTTCGTGGGTCCTCGTGATATCTTCTGTTCTGAGGAGGTTGATGCTGCGGTGTATTGTTCGGTCTAAGGTGATGGTATTGCGGAACATCGAATTGTGAGTTCACGTTATCGTGATATATTGTGCTTGCGATAGCGTAGGCGGTCTCTAAATCTCTTGGGTTGTGGCTATAGAGGGTGCCGCTGGTATACTTGCTGTTTAATCCGAGAATAAATGTCCTGACGGCTTCCTGATTCGCATATTGTTGCATATCAGAAGGGGATGTTGAGTTCTCCATCTCGATTTTCGTGAGTGCGAGGTTTAATGCCTTGTTGACTTCACAATGGAATTCTGCTAATGTCCTTTTACCTTGCGTTATTTTCTTCATTTCTTCCAGTAAGACATATAGAGGTCTCTGGTCCGCATAAGTGTAATCGAGGCGGTTAATTATTGAATAAAAATTGAACTTTGTATCGTGGTTGATTAGAATATCTGCTGCCTCTCCTTGAATTTTTGAGTGTACAATCGAGAGTGCCGTGTAGTATGTGGGTGTTGTAGTGTATTCCGTTATATTCTCCATGTGTATCCAAGCACGTTTCTTCCATGATCTATATTGATTCCTATCGCCTGTGAAGTTGGGTAACGTTTTGAATATTTCCAAGTTTATTTGCGATTGATCCGTGATGTTTGGTGTACATTCTACATGTTGATCTGTCGTAGTGAAAGTCTGGGTTTGTTGTGCTTCCAGGGTATTTACTTTTAATTGTGTATTGTTTAGAGCCTGTGTGAGGAGTTCTACCTGTGCTCGTAGAGTTGCGATGTCCTGAGCCATTGTATCGTCTTGTGGTATTGGGCGCAGAGAGTTGAAAATTTGTTGGCGTTTATCGCGTGAGTCCAGGGTGAAGGATTCTCTTTAAAATCAGGAATCTTTTATTTCACTTTTCACTTTTTTTTTTGGTTTAGGCTGCCTGCTATTTCAAGGTTTGCCTTTTTACGCGACTGGATAAACTTATTATATCTCACTTTTTTCAGAGACTGGTTTTGTGCTTTTCTTCAAAGCCGTGGAATTTTTTATTTTATTATCCTGTAGTTTCGAGGATATTTGGGATATTTGGCTGTAGTCAAGAGTTTAGACCGGTTGAGCCCCCAGTTAATATCGTTCACACGATATGAGTTTAAAAAAATATCTTTTATCGCTACGCCGAAATGCGTGCTCTTTATTGATCTTCTAAAAACTGTCTTACATTTTGAATTCTTAGTTCTATTTATACTATTGAGATGTGGTGGTAGTTATCGTAGTGGATTATTCCATTGTCAGTTGTTTGTTGTTTACGAGTGTAGATATCTATTGTTTGTAGTGATAGTGCATTTCTATTGTTCCAATGATTGTCCGTTGCTTATGTGCAGGTCAGTTGTTTGTTGTTTACATGCATTTCTCGGTAATGCATGTTTATCTGTTGTTTACGTGTTGATAATGCATTTCTCGGTAATGCATGTTTATCTGTTGTTTACGTGTTGATAATGCATTTCTTGATAATGCATGTTTTGGTTGTGGAAACGTTGTGCCTTGTGATGACGTCATTAACTCGCGCGGGACGCTTCTCGGGACGCTTCTCGGCCCCCTTCCCCTCACTCTCTGTCTCCGACATTGACGCATAAACAAGGGACGACGCAGAGCCCCCATTGCCAGCGAGGGTGTTGGCCCTCTTCTTCCGCATACGCGGCATTGCAGCCTCTGGCCACCAACCGTCGGCCTACTGCACCAACCAAACTACGACGGCCACGCGTTTTGCCACACACAAAAACAAGGTGGCGCTCCTTGTAGGCCCGGCCGACGCACAACCCCGGGCGAAAACCCCGCTGACGAGCCCGCTAACTGGTGCGGGACCCCTACGGGAGGTTAGAGCGGAAATTCCGCCTGCCGCAGACTGAACCCCGGTATAACCGGAGAGGTCACCACCAAGTCCTGCCGGACGGAACAATTGTTCCCCGTAACGAGGAACGGGTCGACCGGAACAGTAGCTGCGGCAACTCTACCCGTGGGACAAAAACCCACCACACCAGCAGCGCCTTGCTCGAGCATGGCACACACCAGGGCAGCAACGCCGACGCAGACGTCCGCAGAGCTGACCTACCAAGTATGTGGTAACCCCGCAACCAGCCGCAGCCGGCAGCACAGCACACCAGCAGGAAGGCAACCAAGAGGCGCACAAGCCCGAAGCGATGAGCTGACGCTCCACTGGCACTGTTGGGGCACTCTCAACAACAACGACTAACACAGAAAATGGTACAGCCACTCGCGACTGTACCCACGCGACGAATTATCACGCCACTACACAAATACCGTTCGCAACTAAAAAATAGTAAACAATTTGTTTACTACTTCTGATGGTCACGCCACTTGACCGTTCACTGCTCACACGCACTTGTTTTTACTTGGTAAACAAGTTACCGTAGTCTTATCTACTCGCACCAACAACTTGTTGTGTGGTACAGCCACTCGCGACTTTACCCACGCGACGAATTATCACGCCACTTACAAAATAATACCGTTCGCTATGCGTAAACAACTTGTTTACAATTTTCCACGCCACTAAACCGTTCACTGCGCACAATTGGTAAACAAGGTACCGTATGCTACTATTTTGCAGCAACAAAATACACACGCACGTGTTTGTATTTTTGGTAAACAAGTTACCGTAGTCACTGTCTACATACACCGTCACAGCGCAATACCCAACAACACCGTTCTATCGTTTACTTGTTTACTCGTAGTAAACAAGTCGCAACAACAACGCTTGAATAACTCACTACGAATATCGCACAAAAGGAAATCGCCGAAAATTTACTGTCCGCACAGAAAGAACACGACCGATATCTTCGACAGTCAAACTGCAAGTGAGTAGATAGGGACATCTGCTGGTGTGTTTTACGTGGGTCCCTGCCGCCGACGGCTTATCCCCACGAAAACACAGCGGATCAATACAATGCGTCAATCAACGCCCCGGAATGCAAAAACATTTCCGGTACCAATTGGCGGTGTGGCATGGGCACACCAACCTCCTTGGTTGGGATCGAGGCCTATCTAAACCTCTGCCGTGCTTTGGGTCCGGCACCCGGTTGCAATGCAACTCCACATCGAGCTCGGCCAAGGCCGACCTCTACCCGCATTTGGGTGTAAACCACAGCCACCACGATACTCCCCGAGGGGCCGTACCCAAAAAACAGGCCAGAACAAGCTCTGGGGGCTCCTGTTTCCCGTGGTACCAGATTAAAGTCTCCGGTCAGACTTCGTAGCCGAAGCTACTACCAGTTGAGTTTCCATACTACTCTGGACTGGTGACCAAGGGTTGGACTACGTTCACACGTCCCCCATTCTTACATTCATCCCCCATTCGATCACGCAACAATTACTAACCTACCTACTGCAATGAACGTCTACGCCGCCCAAACACTTCACGCGCATACACTTCCAACCTATCGACATTCTGTCGGGGGACTTCAGGAGAGGCACGACCCTAGCACTCTTCCACACGAGTGGAAAGTATCTCTCCCATATGCATTTATTGTAAACGGCCTCCAAGTATTCCGGAATGAACTTCCACAAGCATTTGCAAGTCTCTCCGTTGAAACCATCAAGACCCGGCGACCGAACTCTACCCGCATTTGGGTGTAAACCACAGCCACCACGATACTCCCCGAGGGGCCGTACCCAAAAAACAGGCCAGAGCAAGCTCTGGGGGCTCCTGTTTCCCGTGGTACCAGATTAAAGTCTCCGGTCAGACTTCGTAGCCTAAGCTACTACCAGTTGAGTTTCCATACTACTCTGGACTGGTGACCAAGGGTTGGACTACGTTCACACGTCCCCCATTCGTACATTCATCCCCCATTCGATCACGCAACAATTACTAACCTACCTACTGCAATGAACGTCTACGCCGCCCAAACACTTCACGCGCATACACTTCCAACCTATCGACATTCTGACGGGAGTGCAACACACAACCAACATTCAGTCGTCCATCTGTCCAGCTAATCCCCATACCCCCAAGGTCCCTAATGTCTGAGTACACCGGGCATTCCGCTAGAACATGGGCCCAGTCCTCCCTCCGGGCCCCGCAAGAGCAACCCGCCTCCTGAGACAGGCACCTCTCATCCAAAAATGCATTAAGAGGGCCATGCCCAGTTAGCAAGAAGCCCAAGCTAAGGGAAAACCCGAAGTCGGGACACCGGCCCACGAACGAAACGTCCCGGATGTACTCGTATGTCACCCGGCCGTTTGGGCTATTGTCCCAACGGTCTTGCCACTCAGGCATCACACACACTTCTAGGAGCCGACGGCTGTCTAGATACCCGCCCCGCACATCCTCGTCAGATAACCAACCATTCTGCAGCCCTGACACACTCATCCCCCTTCTCAACCTGAAGGATACAGCACGCTGTATTACCACCAGGTCAAGAGGGGGCACACCCAACAACACATGCAACGCATCGGTCGACACAGTGCGGCATACAGGCAAACAGGCCAGCAGCATCACTCGCTGACAAGCGTAAATTTTGTTGTTGTTTTAAGTTGCGTTCCCTTTTGCTCTATATCCATTCTTGACTGACCATAAGTAGAAGGTCGTCCGCATACGCACAACACTTACAGAGTGGCTCAAGCTGCCATAGCAGGGAGTCCATCATTAGGTGCCAAATATATGGACCACAGATGGATCCCTGCGGACAGCCTCGAGCCACCCCGACCTCAACACTTCCATTCACACTAACGATGGATGCCTTCCTGCCCGAAAAATAACTCCGCCATAGAGTTATCTCCGGGCATTCCAGCTCTTCCAAACGTTCCAACACTCGACCCCAGCTCAGATAGTCAAAAGCCCCTTTGAAGTCAACAAATATGCCAAGGACATACTTGTTGACATTCAGCCTAACTACATTCTGAACATACATCCAAGCATCCTCTACACTGCGTCCTTTCCTGAAACCATACTGCCTATCTGACATTCTACCCCGCATTAGCTCCTGAAGCCATTCCACCAGTACTCTTTCCAACACCTTACCCAGCACCGGTAAGAGACTGATGCCCCGATAAGAGTTCGGATTGCTCCTCACGGATTGCACGTCCCCCATTCGTACATTCATCCCCCATTCGATCACGCAACAATTACTAACCTACCTACTGCAATGAACGTCTACGCCGCCCAAACACTTCACGCGCATACACTTCCAACCTATCGACATTCTGACGGGAGTGCAACACACAACCAACATTCAGTCGTCCATCTGTCCAGCTAATCCCCATACCCCCAAGGTCCCTAATGTCTGAGTACACCGGGCATTCCGCTAAAACATGGGCCCAGTCCTCCCTCCGGGCCCCGCAAGAGCAACCCGCCCCCTGAGACAGGCACCTCTCATGCAAAAATGCATTAAGAGGGCCATGCCCAGTTAGCAAGAAGCCCAAGCTAAGGGAAAACCCGAAGTCGGGACACCGGCCCACGAACGAAACGTCCCGGATGTACTCGTATGTCACCCGGCCGTTTGGGCTATTGTCCCAACGGTCTTGCCACTCAGGCATCACACACACTTCTAGGAGCCGACGGCTGTCTAGATACCCGCCCCGCACATCCTCGTCAGATAACCAACCATTCTGCAGCCCTGACACACTCATCCCCCTTCTCAACCTGAAGGATACAGCACGCTGTATTACCACCAGGTCAAGAGGGGGCACACCCAACAACACTTGCAACGCATCGGTCGACACAGTGCGGCATACAGGCAAACAGGCCAGCAGCATCACTCGCTGACAAGCGTAAATTTTGTTGTTGTTTTAAGTTGCGTTCCCTTTTGCTCTATATCCATTCTTGACTGACCATAAGTAGAAGGTCGTCCGCATACGCACAACACTTACAGAGTGGCTCAAGCTGCCATAGCAGGGAGTCCATCATTAGGTGCCAAATATATGGTCCACAGATGGATCCCTGCGGACAGCCACGAGCCACCCCGACCTCAACACTTCCATTCACACTAACGATGGATGCCTTCCTGCCCGAAAAATAACTCCGCCATAGAGTTATCTCCGGGCATTCCAGCTCTTCCAAACGTTCCAACACTCGACCCCAGCTCAGATAGTCAAAAGCCCCTTTGAAGTCAACAAATATGCCAAGGACATACTTGTTGACATTCAGCCTAACTACATTCTGAACATACATCCAAGCATCCTCTACACTGCGTCCTTTCCTGAAACAATACTGCCTATCTGACATTCTACCCCGCATTAGCTCCTGAAGCCATTCCACCAGTACTCTTTCCAACACCTTACCCAGCACCCGTAAGAGACTGATGCCCCGATAAGAGTTCGGATTGCTCCTCACTCTGTCGGGGGACTTCAGGAGAGGCACGACCCTAGCACTCTTCCACACGAGTGGAAAGTATCTCTCCCATATGCATTTATTGTAAACGGCCTCCAAGTATTCCGGAATGAACTTCCACAAGCATTTGCAAATCTCTCCGTTCAAACCATCAAGACCCGGCGACCGTTTAGACCTGACCAGGCCAAACGCATAATCTAACTCGCTAACTTCTAGTGGAGGGACAGGCACCCCTTGTGCACAAGGAACCTGTTCCTCCGCCCTGGGAAAGAACGCGCCTAACAGAGCCCCTGCACACTCACCCCACGTCGATAACATGGAGTCACCAACGCAGAGAGAGGTGATTTCCACACTTCGACGACCCTGCAGATCCGGTAAACCTGACCCCAGGGGTCGTTCCCCAAACTCTCTAGGCGGCATACAGGACACCGCCTCCCTCACACACAGTCCATATTGGTTCCAGTTAGAACCAGAGGTACACCATCGCCTTAATGGACTCTCACTCATTCCATTGGCAGAGGGAGCATGGGGGGCAATCACAATTTTAATCAAATCGTGGACCCTCACGCCCAATGAGGGGCCCACCTCTTTTACCACTCTGGAGACAACCTCCCTCGATGACTCCTCCGCCTTCCTACTCGTCACCACCACCGACCACGTTTCCACCGGCGTGGGCACCACCGCAGCAGGCATCGACGGTGCAAGCACCTCCGGCGTCGACATGGGCAGCAACCCCGCCTGGGTCGCAGAGACCGGTGTGAAGGGAGCCTCCATTCTCTGCCCACCCTTACTATAGACTTCAATTTGACCGCGAAGACGGGCATTCTCGGCTAATGCCGTCATCAGAAGCTCCTCATACTCAGAGGAAAACTCCAACAGCCTCTTCGCCGCCACCAGGTCTACCCCCTCAAGTACAAATACCGCACTGGCGAATTTAGCCGAGACCGACTTAAGCGCCCGAATCGTGGCCGCACCGGCCTTTCCTCGCGTTATTGACACCGGGTCCATAGCGGATACCGGTGCCACCTTCCCCCACAGACTTACCTGCTGGGGCTTCAGGTGCCCCCGCAGACATATCAACCTCTGTTTTGACAGCTTCGGGTTTCTTCCCCACCTCGCTCACACTAGAAGGCGAGTTCACGCGCGCGAGGCTTCTCGGGGGGACCTAACGACGGCCCCCTTCCCCTCACTCTCTGTCTCCGACGTTGACGCATAAACAACGGACGACGCAGAGCCCCCATTGCCAGCGAGGGTGTTGGCCCTCTTCTTCCGCACACGCGGCATTGCAGCCTCTGGCCACCAACCGTCGGCCTACTGCACCAACCAAACTACGACGGCCACGCGTTTGCCACACACAAAAACAAGGTAGCGGTCCTTGTAGGCCCGGCCGACGCACAACCCCGGGCGAAAACCCCGCTGACGAGCCCGCTAACTGGCGCGGGACCCCTACGGGAGGTTAGAGCGGGAATCTCGTTAATCCATTCATGCGCGTCACTAATTAGATGACGAGGCATTTGGCTACCTTAAGAGAGTCATAGTTACTCCCGCCGTTTACCCGCGCTTACTTGAATTTCTTCACTTTGACATTCAGAGCACTGGGCAGAAATCACATTGTGTCAACACCCGTTAGGGCCATCACAATGCTTTGTTTTAATTAGACAGTCGGATTCCCCAAGTCCGTGCCAGTTCTGAATTAATTGTTAATTGATAATCGTTATAATTTAAAAGGAATACAAATCTTACGATATATATACCTTAAAAATTTTAGCAAGAAAGTTCCACAATTGGCTACGTAACTACTATCCGGGGAACAAGAATCGAAATTCTCTATTTACTCAGAACGAGTACATAAACCATGGTATTGCTTCCCAATCAAGCCCGACTATCTCAATCTTCAGAGCCAATCCTTATCCCGAAGTTACGGATCTAATTTGCCGACTTCCCTTACCTACATTATTCTATCGACTAGAGACTCTTCACCTTGGAGACCAGCTGCGGATATTGGTACGGCCTGTTGAGAAGTTTGCGTGACCCCACCATAAATTTTCAAGGTCCGAGGAGAAAATATCGACACAACAGTAAATGTCATGCTCTTCTAGTCCATCTACCATATCTCTGTTCGAAAGACTTCCATGGTAGTACGACTATAAAACAGAAAAGAAAACTCTTCCGATACCTCTCGACGGCTTCTTTATGGTCGTTCCTGATGCCAGGATGAGCACAAGGCCCATTTTTAATAACAAACGGATACTCAACAGGTTACGGAATTGGAACCGTATTCCCTTTCGTTCAAAATTATTCAAGTGCTTAATTATTAAAAATTTTTTTTTTTTATAAATAAATTCTTATTAAAACTTGAAAATTTTCGGCTTTCGCCTTGAACTTAGGACCGACTAACTCGTGATCAACCACTGTTCACACGAAACCCTTCTCCACTTCAGTCCTCCAAGGTCTCATTCGATTATTTGCTACTACCACTAAGATCTGTACCAATGGCGGCTCCATGCAGGCTTACGCCAAACACTTCTAAGCACACCATTGTACCCTCCTACTCACTAAAGTTTCAAAATTTATAATACAATCGTAAAGTTGTATAATAAATCATGTACTTTAGCGGTAATGTATAGGTATACAACTTAAGCGCCATCCATTTTAAGGGCTAGTTGCTTCGGCAGGTGAGTTGTTACACACTCCTTAGCGGATTACGACTTCCATGTCCACCGTCCTGCTGTTTTAAGCAACCAACGCCTTTCATGGTATCTGCATGAGTTGTTAATTTAGGCACCGTAACATTACGTTTGGTTCATCCCACAGCGCCAGTTCTGCTTACCAAAAGTGGCCCACTGGGCACATTATATCATAACCGCAACCTTCATATCAAGAAAGGTGAGGTTCTTACCCATTTAAAGTTTGAGAATAGGTTAAGGTCGTTTCGACCCTAAGGCCTCTAATCATTCGCTTTACCAGATAAGATTATTTTACATAATTATTAAATGCACCAGCTATCCTGAGGGAAACTTCGGAGGGAACCAGCTACTAGATGGTTCGATTGGTCTTTCGCCCCTATACTCAATTCTGACAATCGATTTGCACGTCAGAACTGTTTCGGTCTTCCATCAGGGTTTCCCCTGACTTCAACCTGATCAAGTATAGTTCACCATCTTTCGGGACACAGCATATATGCTCAAGGTACGCTCCAGTTAGAGGTATAAATAATAATAAATTATCATTATACATAACTATATGGAACGCCCCGGGATTGAATTAATAATCTAAATTTATTAGATTAAAAATTAATCCCAATTAAATATCGTTAAGTTATTTATGCTATTGGGTTTAATATAACCCAATAACTTGCACATATGTTAGACTCCTTGGTCCGTGTTTCAAGACGGGTCCCGAAGGTATCCTGAATCTTACGCATTGTTAATCATATAAATGCATACGATAATAATAAAATCATAGATTTCGAAATTATTGTAAAATTCAAATGAATTTTAGCATTATATATAATAAAATCTATCAACACTTTATCAAATCACTAGCAATTATTTTATGTTAATATGCTAAAAGTAAATTTATTGGAATAAACTTAAAACCAATGATCTTTTGATAAATATTTTTATGTTAATAGATTACAATGTCCTTATATGAAAAAAATGCACACTATTTATTATAATATTAATTAAAATATTATAAATACAATGATGAATTTTTCATAACGGATATTCAGGTTCATCGGGCTTAACCTCTAAGCAGTTTCACGTACTATTAAACTCTCTATTCAGAGTTCTTTTCAACTTTCCCTCACGGTACTTGTTTACTATCGGTCTCTTGGTTATATTTAGTTTTACATGGAGTTTACCACCCACTTAGTGCTGCACTATCAAGCAACACGACTCTTTGGAAATATCTTTCTAATAATCATTAACGTTATACGGGCCTGGCACCCTCTATGGGTAATTGGACTCATTTAAGAAGGACTTAAATCGTTAATTTCTCATACTAGATATTAAGATATGCCATACACTGCATCTCACATTTGCCATATAGACAAAGTGACTTAGTGCTGAACTATTTTCTTTTCGCTCGCCGCTACTAAGAAAATCCTTGTTAGTTTCTTTTCCTCCCCTCATTAATATGCTTAAATTCAGGGGGTAATCCCATATAAGTTGAGGTTGTATAAGAATTTGTTAAATCTTATTACATAAAAATAATATTTATATATGTGCATATATATATATATGTGCATATATATATATATATATATAATATTTGTTATTTATTACAGTATAAAATCTTTTCATCCGAAATAAATAACAGATTAATTGTAAAAATTCAACATCATTTTATCAATTGTTAAATGTAAAAATATATATGATGAGGCAATTCTAGAATAAAAGCATTTTACGCTAGACATTCCTCATATATATATTTATTTAAATATATAAATTTTAAATAATGTTGAAATTTTAAGAGAATACTAAGATTTCTTTACTTTTAAATTTCGAGGATTTTAACACATATATATTACATATATATCATTTTTTTTTTATATTATTAATATTATGGATTATATAATTTGATAATGCAAAAAATACCAATCCAATAAATATAATATATGCTTAAATTCGTTTTTTTTTTCATATAAAAGAATAAGCAACTTATTTAGCATAGTCTTACAAGCCTCAACCATATGTAGTCCAAGCAGCACTTTAAAATTAATTAAAGTACATAACAGCATGGACTGCAATATGCGTTCAAAATGTCGATGTTCATGTGTCCTGCAGTTCACACGATGACGCACCGTTTGCTGCGTTCTTCATCGATCCAAGAGCCGAGTGATCCACCGCTTAGAGTGATACATTTTTGTTTCAATTGTATAATGTCAAATAATTTTGTTTATTTAATAAAAGAGCATAGAAGAAGAGAATACATTATTATATAACAATAGTATATTTTTTTTCGCTTTAAAATTTTATCTCTCCTCCCTACCTCTTTCAATAAATCACATAATTTTAAACCCAAACATGTTAAAGTTGGGCATGTCTCAGATCACAACAACTGCATTTCTCCTTTCTCCCCAAAGTTTTAAATATTTCTTATATAGCAAATAATAAAAGAGTAAAGAGAACTACAAACGTTGCTGCGAGCAAATTAACTTATCAATTTTTTTTTTTAATTTAATTAATAAGTACAACGAATTATGTTTAAAGGTCTTTCTTTATGTATAAAATAAAAAAAAAAATAAAAACATTTCAAGATGTTAAGAATCATTGGTGCAGCAAATCTTCGTAGAACAAATCGAAATGAAAAGAACAAAAAAAAAATGTTTATTAACAAGCGTTAAACAAATTTTTTTTTTATTTTTTGTTCTTTTTCCTTGTTTGTATATAATAGACAAAAAAAAAAACATTTCAAAATGTTTAGAATCATTGGTGCACCAAATCTTCGTAGAACAAATCGAAATGAAAAGAACAAAAATATATTATTATTATTAAAATACATGTGTTAAAAATTTTTTTTTTGTTCTTTTTTTTACATTTAATATAATAAAATATTTGAATAAAAAAAAGAAAAACATTTCGAAATGTAAAAACAAATCGAAATGAAAAGAACAAAAAGTATTTGTGTTACAACATTTTTTTTGTTCTTTTTTTTTAATAATATTATATTATATATTAAAATATGTGAATAAAAAAAAGAAAAACATTTTGAAATGGAAAAACAAATCGAAATGAAAAGAACAAAACGAAATTAAAATTAAAAAAAAAATGTTTCTTTATTCTTTTTTTTTTAGTATATTATATATGAATATATATATATATATATTGATAATTTAACGGATAAGAACAATAATGATCCTTCCGCAGGTTCACCTACGGAAACCTTGTTACGACTTTTACTTCCTCTAAATAATCAAGTTCGGTCAACTTTTGCGAAACAACCGGGACACACAAGGCGTCACAGTGATCATGTCCGGAGACCTCACTAAATAATTCAATCGGTAGTAGCGACGGGCGGTGTGCACAAAGGGCAGGGACTTGATCAATGCGAGTTAATGACTCGCACTTACTGGGAATACCAAGTTCACAGTTTCAGTTCACAATCCCAAACATGAAAGTGGTTCAGCGGTTTACCCGGACCTCTCGGTCTAGGAAATACACGTTGATACTTTCATTGTAGCGCGTGTGCAGTCCAGGACATCTAAGGGCATCACAGACCTTTTATTGCTCAATCTCGTTATTACTAGATGCAATTTGTCCATTTAAGAAGCTAGTGTTTTTTATAATGGGACAAACAGGTACGACTCCACTTATATAAACACATTCAAACACTTGTACATTCAAGATGCACGCATGAAAGAAGGCTATATAAGCTTCAACATCATAATCCTGAAAGCATCTATTTAATATATTTGAGTCTCGTTCGTTATCGGAATTAACCAGACAAATCACTCCACGAACTAAGAACGGCCATGCACCACCACCCATAGATTCGAGAAAGAGCTATCAATCTGCCTTACACGCTTATGTTCGGACCTGGTAAGTTTTCCCGTGTTGAGTCAAATTAAGCCGCAGGCTCCACTCCTGGTGGTGCCCTTCCGTCAATTCCTTTAAGTTTCAGCTTTGCAACCATACTTCCCCCGGAGCCCAAAAGCTTTGGTTTCCCGGGAAGCGACTGAGAGAGCCATAGTAGTAGCTACACCCAATTGCTAGCTGGCATCGTTTATGGTTAGAACTAGGGCGGTATCTGATCGCCTTCGAACCTCTAACTTTCGTTCTTGATTAATGAAAACATCTTTGGCAAATGCTTTCGCTTAAGTTAGTCTTACGACGGTTCAAGAATTTCACCTCTCGCGTCGTAATACTAATGCCCCCAAACTGTTTCTATTAATCACTACCTCTTGATCTAAAAACCAATGAAAGTAGAACAGAGGTCTTATTTCATTATTCCATGCACAAAATATTCAGGCATTTGGAACCCTCTTTAAGCACTCTAATTTGTTCAAAGTAATTGTACCGGCCCACAACAACATTCGATGAAGAGCACTGAAGTAGGTTTAAATAGGAGGAATATATAAAAAATACATTGTATCAATTATATATGTATAAGAACTCCACCGGTAATACGCTTACATACATAAGGTAATGTACATACCACAATTATAGTTGTACTACCCGTATGAAGCACAAATTCAACTACGAACGTTTTAACCGCAACAACTTTAATATACGCTATTGGAGCTGGAATTACCGCGGCTGCTGGCACCAGACTTGCCCTCCAATAAGTCCTTGTTAAAGGATTTAAAGTGTACTCATTCCAATAACAGGGCCTCGGATATGAGTCCTGTATTGTTATTTTTCGTCACTACCTCCCCGAACTGGGAGTGGGTAATTTACGCGCCTGCTGCCTTCCTTAGATGTGGTAGCCGTTTCTCAGGCTCCCTCTCCGGAATCGAACCCTGATTCCCGTTACCCGTTGCAACCATGGTAGTCCTAGATACTACCATCAAAAGTTGATAGGGCAGACATTTGAAAGATCTGTCGTCGGTACGGGACCATACGATCTGCAAAGTATCTAGAGTTCAACCAATATAACGATCTAACGATCGCTTGGTTTTAGCTTAATAAAAGCACACGTTCCAAAAGGTCCGCGTTTATATTGCATATATTAGCTCTAGAATTACCACAGTTATCCAAGTAACTGTTAACGATCTATGGAACCATAACTGATATAGATATAATAAGCCTTTTGCGGTTTCATTTTAATTTGTTTGTACTTAGACATGCATGGCTTAATCTTTGAAACAAGCATATAACTACTGGCAGGATCAACCAGAAATATATTTTCAATATATTTTTTAATTAAAATGATACTTTCTATATTTGAAAATATCATAATACGGTATTTTATCACATACACATACATACATTCTTGAAGCATTATTATTTACAATATCCATATTTTTCCATTGCCACTTTAGTATGTATGAGGTGATAAATACCGCACTATGAAAAAAGAATTTTCGTTCTCTAAACACATTAATAATATAATGTTATATTTTATGTAAGAACGATATTTCTTCTTAATATGCCATTTTTCAAATAATATAATTTAAAATACATTTTACTATATTTTAATGCATTTTTCTTACATCTCTATAAAAAGATGAACATTTTGGTAACTGATATGAAATTAATAAATTCACTTTATCTTTTACATTATTATATTTTTCAATAATATAAGTACCTACATTAATTAATCGTATATTAACGATAAATTTTTTTATATAACACACTCAATATAACAACACTCCTCATCATCATCACATATGTGACGATAAGAAGAGATACCATCTACGATGTTAGTATAAAACATAAATTTTCTGTTATTTATATACTTGTAAACAACCAATTTATTTCTATTTGAACTAACTGTAGAAGAACTTGGTATAAATATTTAGATATTAACTCATTCATTAACGCTTCTAAATTCACATTTAAGCATAAATATGTTTAATAAAATTCTCATATAACTATAATTTAAAGTTTTCATATCGTTATTAACTATATTAAGTCATACGAATTCCAACTTTTCATACAAGTATTAAAGATTTTGAACAAATTCTCATATATAACTATAATTTAAAGTTATGATATAGTTATTAACTCAATTAAGTCATACGAATTCCAACTTTAAAGTTTTCATATAGTTTTTAACTCTATTAAGTCATACGAATTCCAACTTTTCATACAAGTGTTAAAGATTTTGAACAAATTCTTATACAACTATAAATTAAAGTTATCACATAGTAAAAATTAACTCTGTTAAGTCATACGAATTCCAACTTTAAAGTTTTCATATCATTATTAACTATATTAAGTCATACGAATTCCAACTTTTCATACAAGTGTTAAAGATTTTGAACAAATTCTTATATAACTATAATTTAAAGTTATCACATAGTTATTAACTCTGTTAGTTATGTCATACGAATTCCAACTTTAAAGTTTTCATATAGTTATTAACTATATTAAGTCATACGAATTCCAACTTTCCATACAAGTATTAAAGATTTTGAACATATTCTTATACAACTATAATTTAAAGTTATCACATAGTAAATTAACTCTGTTAAGTCATACGAATTCCAACTTAAAAGTTTTCATATAATTATTAACTCTATTAAGTCATACGAATTCCAACTTTTCATACAAGTATTAAAGATTTTGAACAAATTCTTACATAACTATAATTTAAAGTAATCACATAATAGTTATTACTCTGTTAGTTATGTCATACGAATTCCAACTTCATAGTTTTCATATCGTTATTAACTATATTAAGTCATACGAATTCCAACTTTTCATACAACTGTCAATAATTTTGTACCCAGTTTCTGTTTTTTCAAATGTACACCTCACAAAACCAAAAATGTATGGAAGGGAAACTTATATGAGTTAATAAAATTAATACTTATATGAAAACTTTAAACAAGTATGAGTTCATATAGTTAATACTTATATAAAAAGTTAAATTAATACTTATATGAAGAGTTCAATAAATACTTATATGAAAACTTGAAACAATTAACAGTTCATAAAGTTAATACTTATATAAAAAGTTGCATTAATACTAATATGAAAACTTGGAAATAGTATGAGTTCATATAGTTAATATTTATATGCAAAGTTAAATTAATACTTATATGAAAAGTTAAATGAATACTTATATGAAAACTTGAAACAAGTAACAGTTTAATTAGTTAAAACTTATATGAAAAGTTGCATTAATACTAATATGAAAACTTGAAACTAGTATGAGTTCATATAGTTAATACTTATAAGAAAAGTTAAATTAATACCTATATGAAAAGTTAAATGAATACTTATATGAAAACTTGAAGCTAGTAAGAGTTCATAATTATATGAAAAGTTGTTGCATTAATTCTTATATGAAAACTTGAAACTAGTAAGTGCTCATATAGTTAATACTTATATAAAAAGTTAAATTAATACCTATATGAAAAGTTAAATGAATACTTATATGAAAACTTGAAGCTAGTAAGAGTTCATAATTATATGAAAAGTAGTTGCATTAATTATTATATGAAAACTTGAAACTAGGATGAGTTCATATATTTAATACTTATATAAAAAGTTCAATTAACACTTATATAAAAACTTGAAACAAGTAACAGTTCAATTAGTAAAAACTTATATGAAAAGTTGCATTAATACTAATAGGAAAACTTGAAACTAGTATCAGTTCATATAGTTAATACTTATATGAAAAAATAAATTAATACATATATGAAAAGTTAAATGAATACTTATATGAAAACTTGAAGCTAGTAAGAGTTCATAATTATATGAAAAGTTGTGGCATTAATTCTTATATAAAAACTTGAAACTAGTATGAGTTCATATAGTTAATACTTATATGAAAAGATAAATTAATAACTATATGAAAAGTTAAATGAATACATATATGAAAACTTGAAGCTAGTAAGAGTTCATAATTATATGATAAGTAGTTGCTTTAATTCTTATATGAAAACTTGAAACATTCATACAAGTATAAATTTAATTTTCCATATAAGTATTAACTATATAAACTCATACTAGTTTCAAGTTGCCATATAAGTATTAATACAATCACCAACTACATACTTTTCATATTGTATGAACTCTTACTGCAATTTTGCAAATAAGTATTAACAATTTATCAACAACGTATATGAAAACTTGAAACATTCATACAAGTATAAATTTAATTTTCCATATAAGTATTAACTATATAAACTCATACTAGTTTCAAGTTGTCATATAAGTATTAATACAATCACCAACTACTTTTCGTATTGTATGAACTCTTACTGCAATTTTGCAAATAAGTATTAACAATTTATAAACAACGTATATGAAAACTTGAAACATTCATACAAGTATAAATTTAATTTTCCATATAAGTATTAACTATATAAACTCATACTAGTTTCAAATTGTCATATAAGTATTAATACAATCACCAACTACTTTTCATATTGTATGAACTTTTACTGCAATTTTGCAAATAAGTATTAACAATTTATCAACAACGTATATGAAAACATGAAACATTCATACAAGTATAAATTTAATTTTCCATATAAGTATTAACTATATAAACTCATACTAGTTTCAAGTTGTCATATAAGTATTAATACAATCACCAACTACTTTTCGTATTGTATGAATTCTTACTGCAATTTTGCAAAT
>OZ020605.1:69000663-69043163 GCA_963971545.1 Philophylla caesio
GGTGACTTCAGGAGAGGAACAACCCTAGCAGTTTTCCACTGTCGTGGAAAATAGCCCCCCCAAATGCATTTATCATAGGCGGCCTCCAGATACTCAGGAATAAATTTCCACAAGCATTTACACATTTCTCCATTTAAGCCATCCATACCTGGTGACTTCCTCGACCTAACCAGGCCAAATGCATAACCCAGCTCCTCAGCGTCTAGTGGAGGGACTGGTACCTCTTGTGCTGGAGGAACTAGCACCTCCGCCCTAGGAAAGAACGTTCCTTACAGGACCCCAGCACACTCCCTCCATGTGGATAACATAGTGTCACCCACACGGAGGGAGCATACTTCCACACTTCGACGACCCCGGCAGATTTTATAAACCTGACCCCAGGGGTCGTCCCTATTTTCCCCCACAAACCTCCTCCAATCTTCCTCCTTGGTCCTAACTAATAAGTTTTTGTACTCCCCCATCTCCCTCCTAAATTGATACCTAAGTTGGGACAGATTATCCCCCCCGGTATGTCTGGCTCTTTGGCACAGACGTCTCAGACAACGGACGGACCTCCTTTTGTCACTGAGCGCTCTGGACCACAATTTAACCCTCTTCGGGTTGAAGCCCTCCCACTTCCGGAGTATCTGGTCGTTCACCCTCCACGCGACTTCGGTCAGACGAGCGATTTGCTCGTCCGAGGTCATCTCCTCAAAGACGCCCAGAGGGGTCTCGACCATTTCTTCCCTGATCAGAAGACCGTATCGCTCCCAATCAGTACCACCATTACGCCACCTTCTCATTGGGGTTGTGATCGCTTATGCCCAATCCACCCCTAACTTTCCATTCAAAGTGGAACTCTCTAGAGCCAGCCGCATTCGTGAGCGTCACATCAATGTCGCTAGCGCCCATGGGCCCATCAAACGTATACCATTCACTCGGCGCATTTACTACATCAACACCGGCGGTCACCACCCACTCACTCAACGCCTCTCCCCGCCGCCAGCTTGGATATCCCGACGCATGGCTCGACATCTTGCTGAACCATGTGGAAGAGCAGGCGTTGGCATCGAGTCCAATGACTAGCGGCGTGCTACCTGCAAGTAGCAGCACCGAGTCAAGGTACCCGAGATAGGGTTCCATGGGCTCGCTAAATTTGCAATATATGCTAGCGACGAGTAGCCTACCAAATCTACTCTCTACGCTCACTACCACTCCTAACTCAGACGAGTCCACCAACATGGTTTGAAATCCAGGGCCATTAACAACTACTAAAGCCTCCAGGGAGGCCCAGCACGACGCCACTTAACTGTAATTGCACTGACATGTAAACAAGTAGCAACAATTACACGCGCGCACTAAACTAGTAAACAAGTTACCGTTGCACTGACGCACAAACGTAAACAACTTCTTTACTTGTTATTTGGTACAGCCACTCGCGACTGTACCCACGCGACGAATTTTCACGCCACTACACAAAAACATAACCGTTCGCAATGAAAAATTCGTAAACAACTTGTTTACAATTTTCCACGCCACTAAACCGTTCACTGCGCACAATTTTTCGTAAACAAGTTACCGTAGTCACTGTCTACATACACCGTCACAGCGCAATACGCAACAACACCGTTCAATCGTTTACTTGTTTACTCATAGTAAACAAGTCGCAACAACAACGCTTGAATAACTCACTACGAATACCGCACAAAAGGAAACCGAAATTAAATTTTCCGCACAGGCAAAAGCACAACCGCTCGCTTCGACAGTCAAACTGCGAGTCAGTAGATAGGGACATCTGCTGGTGTGTTTTACGTGGGTCCCTGCCGCCGACGGCTTAACCCGACGGTGTTCTAAAAACACAGCGGATCAATACAATGCGTCAATCAACGCCCCGGAATGCAAAACATTTCCGGTACCAATTGGCGGTGTGGCATGGGCACACCAACCTCCTTGGTTGGGATCGAGGCCTATCTAAACCTCTGCCGTGCTTTGGGTCCGGCACCCGGTTGCAATGCAACTCCACATCGAGCTCTGCCAAGGCCGAACTCTACCCGCATTTGGGTGTAAACGACAACCACCACGATACTCCCCGAGGGGCCGTACCCAAAAAACAGGCCAGAGCAAGCTCTGGGGGCTCCTGTTTCCCGTGGTACCAGATTAAAGTCTCCGGTCAGACTTCGTAGCCTAAGCTACTACCAGTTGAGTTTCCATACTACTCTGGACTGGTGACCAAGTGTTGGACTACGTTCACACCTCCCCCAGTCTTACATTCATCCCCCATTCGATCACGCAACAATTACTAACCTACCTACTGCAATGAACGTCTACGCCGCCCAAACACTTCACGCGCATACACTTCCAACCTATCGACATTCTGACGGGAGTGCAACACACAACCAACATTCAGTCGTCCATCTGTCCAGCTAATCCCCATACCCTCAAGGTCCCTAATGTCTGAGTACATCGGGCATTCCGCTAAAACATGGGCCCACTCCTCCCTCTGGGCTCCGCAAGAGCAACCCGCCCCCTGAGACAGGCACCTCTCATGCAAAAATGCATTAAGAGGGCCATGCCCAGTTAGCAGGAAGCCCAAGCTAAGGGAAAACGCGAAGTCGGAACACCGGCCCACGAACGAAACGTCCCGGATGTACTCGTATGTCACCCGGCCGTTTGGGCTATTGTCCCAACGGTCTTGCCACTCACGCATCACACACACTTCTAGGAGCCGACGGCTCTCTAGATACCCGCCCCGCACATCCTCGTCAGATAACCAACCATTCTGCAGCCCTGACACACTCATCCCCCTTCTCAACCTGAAGGATACAGCACGCTGTATTACCACCAGGTCCAGAGGGGGCACACCCAACAACACTTGCAACGCATCGGTCGACACAGTGCGGCATACAGGTAAACAGGCCAGCAGCATCACTCGCTGACAAGCGTAAATTTTTCGGCGACCTACAGCCGCCGCAGCCGCCCCGAACCAAATCGCCGCCCCAAACGTGGCACAAGCCACGAAGAGGCCGCGATATATGGTCCGGACGGCACAACGACCCAGCCCCCAATCGCTCCGCGCAATGCGCCGCACTTGCCCTACTATTGCCTGCAGCCGCGCCTTCACATTCACCAGGTGTGGAGTAAAACACATCCTCTCACTCATGGTCAGACCCAGGTACTTGACTTGCGTCGCATACCGGATACTGACCCCATTCACACGGACAATCGGTGGACGTCCAGCAGACATTCTGCCTTTCAGCAGCATTGTCGCCGACTTTTCCACCGATATGTCAACCCCCACGTCCACGCCCCATTCATGCACAACTGCAAGCAGTTGCGTTCCCTTTTGCTCTATATCCATTCTTGACTGACCTTCTACCATAAGTAGAAGGTCGTCCGCATACGCACAACACTTACAGAGTGGCTCAAGCTGCCATAGTAGGGAGTCCATCATTAGGTTCCAAATATATGGACCACAGATGGATCCCTGCGGACAGCCACGAGCCACCTCGACCTCAACACTTCCATTCACACTAACGATGGATGCCTTCCTGCCCGAAAAATAACTCCGCCATAGAGTTAGCTCCGGCCATTCTAGCTCTTCCAAACGTTCCAACACTCGACCCCAGCTCAGATAGTCAAAAGCCCCCTTGAAGTCAACAAATATGCCAAGGACATACTTGTTGACATTCAGCCTAACTACATTTTGAACATACATCCAAGCATCCTCTACACTGCGTCCTTTCCTGAAACCATACTGCCTATCCGACATTCTACCCCGCATTAGCTCCTGAAGCCTTTCCACCAGTACTCTTGTACTCTTTCCAGCAACTTACCCAGCACCGGTAAGAGACTGATGCCCCGATAAGAGTTCGGATTGCTCCTCACTCTGTCGGGGGACTTCAGGAGAGGCACCACCCTAGCACTCTTCCACACAAGTGGAAAGTATCCCTCCCATATGCATTTATTGTAAACGGCCTCCAAGTATTCCGGAATGAACTTCCACAAGCATTTGCAAATCTCTCCGTTCAAACCATCAAGACCCGGCGACCGTTTAGACCTGACCAGGCCAAACGCATAATCTAACTCCCTAACTTCTAGTGGAGGGACAGGCACCCCTTGTGCATGAGGAACCTGTTCCTCCGCCCTGGGAAAGAACGCGCCTAACAGAGCCCCTGCACCCTCTCCCCACGTCGATAACATGGAGTCACCAACGCAGAGAGAGGTGATTTCCACACTCCGACGACCCCTGCAGATCCGGTAAACCTGACCCCAGGGGTCGTCCCTATTCCCCGCAACATAACTCCTCCACTCGGCCTCCTTAATATCTACCAACATTTTCTTATACTCATTCATTTCCCTACTAAGTTGACACCTGAGCTGGGGCGTGCTCTCCGAGTTGGCCCGCCGCGCACGCTGAAACATACGTCTCAAGCGGCAAACGGACCTTCTCTTCGAGCTCAATTCACGCGACCACCACTTCACTCTCCTTGCACTACCTAACAGTGGTTTTCTAAACATACTATCATTCACGCTCCACACACATTCAGTCAGACGAGCTATTTGCTCGTCCACACTTAATTCTCCAAACTCTCTAGGCGGCATACAGGACACCGCCTCCCTCACACACAGTCCATATTGGTTCCAGTTAGTACCAGAGGTACACCATCGCCTTAATGGACTCTTACTCATTCCATTGGCAGAGGGAGCATGGGGGCAATCACAATTTTAATCAAATTGTGATAACTTACTTACCAGCCCCCTCTTACCTCCCACTCAAACACAAACACCCTAGTAGCTGCCTCATTCATAAGCGTCACGTCAATATCACTCGAGCCCATAGGCCCATCAAACGTAAACCATTCACTCGGCTCATTCATAACTTGGAGACTACTAGTCTCCAACCATTCACTCAAAGTCTCGCCCCGACTGTGGCTCTGATACCCAGCAGTAAGGCTGGATACTTTACTGAACCACATCGGGGACGAGGCATTCGCATCCATACCCACGACCAACGGATTGCTACTCACCAGTAGTAGCACCGTGTCCAGGTATCCCAAATAGGGCTCTATGGGCGCGCCAAACCTGCAGTACAGGCTGGCGACAAACACTCTGCCGAATACCCCTCAACACAGACACACGCCCCCCATTCGGATCTATCCACAACTACACAGTCGTAGTTGGGATCACTCACAACCACCGCGGCATTGACTCCAAGCTCTGTAAAGACCCTGAAGCCTCCAGGAAGACCCCTCACCACCCCATTTGAGGAGTAAGGTTCCTGGAGCAAAGCAATGCCGCAACCCGCCTCTAACATACACTCACCAAACTCACACATCACATTATACGCCCCCTGACAGTTTAATTGCAGTATTACCCCCATATAAATGTCTGGCGGCGACACGGGCAACAATTGCTCCGTACACCGGGCAAGCGGCCGACACCATCAGGTGCCCAGCCAGTACGAAAACCATTTGACGTAGCAACGCCCCGCCGCCAGGAGGGTGGACATTAACTTGTCCGTACCCTCCAGGACGACGTTCGTCACCCCGTCAGGATTCACCACCCAGGGGCGGTTCACCATCCTGACGTCTTTTTCAAGGCATCCAGGGCTGAAGTCCTAAAGATTCATTCGATACAACTCCCCCATGAACTCATCTGGGGTCATCGCCGTGTGAACCCCCTGGACCACAACCCTAGGTCCCAGCTTCTTATTCACACTCACGTCCAACCCTACCTCGGCAAACCTCTTATTCTGCGCCACCTTCTCCCTCTCCGCCAAGGAGGGGGTACGAATTATCGCACCACCCCCTTTAAGCGGTTTCACTTCGTGGACCCTCACGCCCAATGAGGGGCCCACCTCTTTTACCACTTTGGAGACAACCTCCCTCGATGACCCCTCCGCCTTCCTACTCCTCACCACCACCGACCACGTTTCCACCGGCTTGGGCACCACCGCAGCAGGCATCAACGGTGCAAGCACCTCCGGCGCCGACATGGGCAGCAACCCCGCCTGGGTCGCAGAGACCGGTGTGAAGGGAGCCTCCATTCTCTGCCCACCCTTGTTGTAGACTTCAATTTGACCGCGAAGATGGGCATTTTCGCCTAATGCCGTCATTAGGAGCTCCTCATACTCAGAGAAAAACTCCAACAGCCTCTTCGCCGCCGCCAGGTCTACCCCCTCCAGTGCAAATACCGCACTGGCGAATTTAGCCGAGACCGACTTAAGCGCCCGAATCGTGGCCGCACCGGCCTTTCCTCGCGTTATTGACACAGGGTCCATAGCGGATACCGGTGCCACCCCCCAACAGACTTACCTGCTGGCGCTTAAGGTGCCCCCGCAGACATATCAACCTCTATTTTGACAGCTTCGGTTTGCTTCCCCACCTCGCTCACACTAGCAGGCGAGTTCACGCGCGCGACGTTTCTCGGGGGGGACCTAACGACGGACCCCTTCCCCTCACTCTCTGTCTCCGACGTTGACGCATAAACAACGGACGACGCAGAGCCCCCATTGCCAGCGAGGGTGTTGGCCCTCTTCTTCCGCATACGCGGCATTGCAACCTCTGGCCACCAACCGTCGGCCTACTGCACCAACCAAACTACGACGGCCACGCGTTGCCACACACAAAAACAAGGTAGCGCTCCTTGTAGGCCCGACCGACGCACAACCCCGGGCGAAAACCCCGCTGACGAGCCCGCTAACTGGCGCGGGACCCCTACGGGAGGTTAGAGCGGAAATTCCGCCTGCCGCAGACTGAACCCCGGCATAACCGGAGAGGTCACCACCAAGTCCTGCCAGACGGAACAATTGTTCCCCGTAACAAGGAACGGGTCGACCGGAACAGTAGCTGCGGCAACTCTACCCGTGGGACAAAAACCCACCACACCAGCAGCGCCTTGCTCGAGCAGGGCACACACCAGGGTAGCAACGCCGACGCAGACGTCCGCAGAGCTGACCTACCAAGTATGTGGTAGCCTCGCAACCAGCCGCAGCCGGCAGCACAGCACACCAGCAAGAAGGCAACCAAGAAGCGCACAGGCCCGAAGCGATGAGCTGACGCTCCACTGGCACTGTTGGGGCACTCCCAACAAACACATATAACAAACACAGAAAATGGTACAGCCACTCGCGACTGTACCCACGCGACGAATTATCACGCCACTACACAAATACCGTTCGCAACGAAAAATATTAAACAATTTGTTTACTACTTCTGATGGTCACGCCACTTGACCGTTCACTGCTCACACGCATCCTTTTTTACTTGGTAAACAAGTTACCGTAGTCTTATCTACTCGCAACAACAACTTGTTGTTTGGTACAGCCACTCGCGACTGTACCCACGCGACGAATTATCACGCCACTTATAAAATAATACCGTTCGCTATGCGTAAACAAATTGTTATTCACTGTTTACTGCGCACAATTGGTAAACAAGCTACTATTTTGCAGCAACAAAATATTCACGCACGTGTTTGTATTTTTGGTAAACAAGTTACCGTAGTCACTGTCTACATACATACACCGTCACAGCGCAATACGCAACAACACCGTTCAATCGTTTACTTGTTTACTCGTAGTAAACAAGTCGCAACAACAACGCTTTAATAACTCACTACGAATATCGCACAAAAGGAAACCGAAATTAATTCTTCCGCACAGGCAAAAGCACAACCGCTCGCTTCGACAGTCAAACTGCAAGTGAGTAGATAGGGACAGCTGTCGATGTGTTTTACGTGGGTACCTGCCGACGACGGTCTAACCCTACGGCGCTCAAAAGCACAGCGGATCAGATCAATGCGCTGATCCGCGCCCCGGAATGCAAGCATTGCTGGTACCAATTCGGGGTGTGGCATAGTCACCCGTCCTCCTTGGTGGGGATCGAGGCCTATCTAAACCTCTGCCGTGCTATGGGTCCGGCACCCGGTTGCAATGCAACTCCACATCGAGCTTTAGCCAAGGCCAAGCTCTACCCGCATTTGGGTATGAACCACAACCACCACGATACTCCCCGAAGGGCCGTACCCAAGAACAGGTCAGAGCAAGCTCTGAGGGCTCCTGTTCCCCGTGGTACCAGATTAAAGTCTCCGGTCAGACTTCGTAGCCGAAGCTACTTCCAGTTGAGCCACCATACTGCTCTGGACTGGTGACCATCGACGCACTGCTTTATCCATCCGTCTTCATCGTCGAAACACCTCTCGTGCAAAAACCCCCAAGTTCGTCACAGTCAGTCGCGTTGAAAATGCCCTACTAAAGTCATAACGTCCGTCAGTCCAACTAATCCCCATGCTGTCCTGATTCCTTACGTCCGAATATCTTGGGCACTCACAGAGTCATGGAGCTTCCTCTCATGCAAGAATGCATTGAGAGGACCGTACCCTGTCAGGAGAAAACCCAGGCTCAGGCAAAGCCCAAAGTCCGGGTTCTCCCCCACGTACCCCGTATTCGGAATAAACCGGTACGTGACGCGACCGCTGGGGCTATTGTCCCAACGCTCCTGCCACATACCGAGGAGTCTGTCATCCAACAACCTCTTACACTCGTAATACCCCCTCTGTATGTCACCGTCCGATAACCTCCCAGCTAAGGGTGGTATGTCAACCCCCTTCTCAACCTGAATTTTATCGCTCGAGCCACCACCGCCAGGTCAAGAGGGGGACCCCCATCAGAACCTGCAGTGCGTCCGTCGAAACAGTGCGACACACCGGAAGACAAGCAAGCAACAATGTCCTTTGGCATGACAGTACCTTCCTGCGACCCGCGACCGACATGGCTGTCCTCCACCAGACAGCAGCACCGAACGTGGCACATGCCACGAAAAGGCCCCGATAAATGGTGCGGACAGCACGCCTGCCGAGACCCCAGTCGCACCTTAAAATGCGCCGTACCTGCCCTACTACACCGACCAGACGCTCGTTTAGGCGCACCAAGTGGGGAGCAAAGCTCATGCGCTCACCCATGGTCAGCCCCAAGTCCCTGACTTGCGTCACGTACCTGATTCCGACCCCGCTGAGACGCACCACTGGTGTACGACCTAACGACAGTTTCCCCTTGAGCAGCATTGAAACCGTCTTGTCAACCGATATGTCCACTCCCATATATGACCCCCAGTTACTGACAATCGCCAGTAACTCCTCTCCCCTCCGTTCGATAATGGCCCTGGATTGACCCTCAACTAAGACGAGAAGGTCGTCGGCGTAGGCACTGAAGCTACAGTTAGGCTCGAGCCGTCGCAGCAGAGAGTCCATCATAAGGTTCCACATAAATGGACCAGAGATGGACCCCTGCGGACAGCCACGTACCACCCCAACCCCAACTGTCTCCTCCAACCCGACCATTACGGCCCTCCGATCAGCGAAGTAGCTCCGCCAAAGAGCTATCTCCGGGCACCCTAACTCTTCCAAGCGCTCACTGAAGTAGATAGGGACAGCTGTCGGTGTGTTTTACGTGATTACCTGCCGACGACGGCCTAACCCCACGGCGCTCAAAAGCACAGCGGATCAATACAATGCGTCAATCAGCGCCCCGGAATCCAATTGGGGGTGTGGCATGGGCACACCAACCTCCTTGGTTGGGATCGAGGCCTATCTAAACCTCTGCCGTGCTTTGGGTCCGGCACCCGGTTGCAATGCAACTCCACATCGAGCTCGACCAAGGCCGAACTCTACCCGCATTTGGGTGTAAACCACAGCCACCACGATACTCCCCGTGTTGAGTTTCCATACTACTCTTGACTGGTGACCAAGGGTTGGACTACGTTCACACGTCCCCCATTCTTACATTCATCCCCCATTCGATCACGCAACAATTACTAACCTACCTACTGCAATGAACGTCTACGCCGCCCAAACACTTCACGCGCATACACTTCCAACCTACCGACATTCTGACGGGACTGCAACACACAACCAACATTCAGTCGTCCATCTGTCCAGCTAATCCCCATACCCCCAAGGTCCCTAATGTCTGAGTACATCGGGCATTCCGCTAAAACATCGGCCCAGTCCTCCCTCCGGGACCCGCAAGAGCAACCCGCCGCCTGAGACAGGCACCTCTCATGCAAAAATGCATTAAGAGGGCCATGCCCAGTTAGCAGGAAGCCCAAGCTAAGGGAAAACCCGAAGTCGGGACACCGGCCCACGAACAAAACGTCCCGGATGTACTCGTATGTCACCCGGCCGTTTGGGCTATTGTCCCAACGGTCTTGCCACTCACGCATCACACACACTTCTAGGAGCCGACGGCTCTCTAGATACCCGCCCCGCACATCCTCGTCAGATAACCAACCATTCTGCAGCCCTGACACACTCATCCCCCTTCTCAACCTGAAGGATACAGCACGCTGTATTACCACCAGGTCAAGAGGGGGCACACCCAACAACACTTGCAACGCGTCGGTCGACACAGTGCGGCATACAGGCAAACAGGCCAGCAGCATCACTCGCTGACAACTGTAAATTTTTCGGCGACCTACAGCCGCCGCAACCGAGGCGAACCAAATCGCCGCCCCAAACGTGGCACAAGCCACGAAGAGGCCGCGATATATGGTCCGGACGGCACGACGACCCAGCCCCCAATCGCTCCGCGCAATGCGCCCCACTTGCCCTACTATTGCCTGCAGCCACGCCTTCACATTCACCAGGTGTGGAGTAAAACACATCCCTCATGGTCAGACCCAGGTACTTGACTTCCGTCGCATACCGGATACTGACCCCATTCACACGGACAATCGGTGGACGTCCAGCAGACAGTCTGCCTTTCAGCAACATTGTCGCCGACTTTTCCACCGATATGTCAACCCCCACGTCCACGCCCCATTCATGCACAACTGCAAGCAGTTGCGTTCCCTTTTGCTCTATATCCATTCTTGACTGACCTTCTACCGTAAGTAGAAGGTCGTCCGCATACGCACAACACTTACAGAGTGGCTCAAGCTGCCATAGCAGGGAGTCCATCATTAGGTTCCAAATATATGGACCACAGATGGATCCCTGCGGACAGCCACGAGCCACCCCGACCTCAACACTTCCATTCACACTAACGATGGATGCCTTCCTGCCCGAAAAATAACTCCGCCATAGAGTTATCTCCGGGCATTCCAGCTCTTCCAAACGTTCCAACACTCGACCCTTCGACCTCAGATAGTCAAAAGCCCCCTTGAAGTCAACAAATATGCCAAGGACGTACTTGTTGACATTCAGCCTAACTACATTCTGAACATATATCCAAGCATCCTCTACACTGCGTCCTTTCCTGAAACCATACTGCCTATCCGACATTCTACCCCGCATTAGCTCCTGAAGCCTTTCCACCAGTACTCTTTCCAGCACCTTACCCAGCACCGGTAAGAGACTGATGCCCCGATAAGAGTTCGGATTGCTCCTCACTCTGTCGGGGGACTTCAGGAGAGGCACGACCCTAGCACTCTTCCACACGAGTGGAAAGTATCCCTCCCATATGCATTTATTGTAAACGGCCTCCAAGTATTCCGGAATGAACTTCCACAAGCATTTGCAAACCTCTCCGTTCAAACCATCAAGACCCGGCGACCGTTTAGACCTGACCAGGCCAAACGCATAATCTAACTCGCTAACTTCTAGTGGAGGGACAGGCACCCCTTGTGCATGAGGAACCTGTTCCTCCGCCCTGGGAAAGAACGCGCCTAACAGAGTCCCTGCACACTCTCCCCACGTCGATAACATGGAGTCACCAACGCAGAGAGAGGTGATTTCCACACTTCGACGACCCCTGCAGATCCGGTAAACCTGACTCCAGGGGTCGTCCCTATTCCCCGCAACAAAACTCCTCCACGCAGCCTCCTTAATATCTACCAACATTTTCTTTTACTCATTCATTTCCCTACTAAGTTGACACCTGAGCTGGGGCGTGCTCTCCGAGTTGGCCCGCCGCGCACGCTGAAACATACGTCTCAAGCGGCGAACGGACCTTCTCTTCGAGCTCAATTCACGCGACCACCACTTCACTCTCCTTGCACTACCTAACAGTGGTTTTCTAAACATACTATCATTCACGCTCAACACACATTCATTCAGACGAGCTATTTGCTCGTCCATACCTAATTCCCCAAACTCTCTAGGCGGCATACAGGACACCGCCTCCCTCACACAGTCCGTATTGGTTCCAGTTAGTACCAGAGGTACACCATCGCCTTAATGGACTCTCACTCATTCCATTGGCAGAGGGAGCATGGGGGGCAATCACAATTTTAATCAAATTGTGATAACTTACTCACCAGCTCCCTCTTACCTCCCACTCAAACACAAACACCCTAGTAGCTGCCTCATTCATAAGCGTCACGTCAATATCACTCGAGCCCATAGGCCCATCAAACGTAAACCATTCACTCGGCTCATTCATAACTTGGAGACTACTAGTCTCCAACCATTCACTCAAAGTCTCGCCCCGATTGTGGCTCTGATACCCAGCAGTAAGGCTGGATACTTTACTGAACCACATCGGGGACGAGGCATTCGCATCCATACCCACGACCAACGGATTGCTAGTCAACAGTAGTAGCACCGTGTCCAGTTATCCCAAATAGGGCTCTATGGGCGCGCCAAACCTGCAGTACAGGCTGGCGACAAACACTCTGCCGAATACCCCGTCAACACAGACACACACCCCCCATTCGGATCTATCCACAACTACACAGTCGTAGTTGGGATCACTCACAACCACCGCGGCATTGACTCCATGGTCTGTAAAGACCCTGAAGCCTCCAGGAAGACCCCTCACCACCCCATTTGAGGAGTAAGGTTCCTGGAGCAAAGCAATGCCGCAACCCGCCTCTAACATACACTCACCAAACTCACACATAACATTATACGCCCCCTGACAGTTTAATTGCAGTATTACCCCCATATTATTTATTTATTTATTTATTTATTTATGTCTAGCAACGGTATAGTAATAACAGACATTTGGCGGATATATAATTGAATATTACACATTCTTCTTAACACTTAGTTTCCACTTAAAGATTACTAAAAGTTTCCGATAAATTACAATAAATTCAATGAAATTCGAATAAAAGAGTTTAAAGTATTATTGATTAGACATAAGGTAACTTTCCAATTCCAACTTGGTTGCACTTGGATTAGTAAAGTCTACATCCAAAAAACTTGAGAAATAGTTGAAATCTGACAAGGTTCTGTTGATTGGCGCATTCGCACCATAAACCGTTCTGCTCAGCCCAAATTCCGGCTGGGAACATAGAAATTGATTTTTGCAAGTAGGAGCTGACAGTCAACTTTTCCCGAAATGATACCCAATAGAAAAGAGATAGACTGCGATGTTCTTCTGTTTTGCAGAGTTGGTAGGCTAATTAACCGACAGGGGGAGCCATATGGTGGCCATGGTTCAACAAAGTTTAATGATCGTAGAGCAAAGCGTATAAATACCTTTTGTACCTTTTCTAGACGATTTATATGAACTGTGTGACTCAGTCTCCATATAAAAGCAGCATATTCGAGTTTAGAACGTACAAACGCGGTATAAAGCATTTTAAGAGTATAAGGATCGGTGAACTCAGAAGAGTGACGTCTAACAAATGCTAGCATGGCTAAAGAGTCGGCGATAGTTTTATTTAAGTGCGAAGTGAAAGTGAGTTTTGAGTCAAAATGTACTCCAAGATCTTTGGTCTCACTTTTCGAGTCAAGGCAGATATTCGCAATTGAATAAGATGTTTCAAGTGGTAAGTTTGATTTGGAAAAAGATACTTTATGGCATTTCTTGATGTTAAGTAAAAGCCGATTCTTAACACACCATATATGAAGCTTGTCAAGCTGCGATTGAAGCTCGGCCGAGTCATTAGCGCATCTAATCTCCGAATACATTTTCAAGGCATCGGCAAACAGAAGAAACTTGGCATTAGAAAAGCAGGAACTGATGTCATTAATAAAGAGTAAGAAAAATAATGGGCCCAAGATACTTCCCTGTGCAACCCCTGAAAGAGCAATAAATGGCTTAGATGAAATACCATCAATAATAACCTTACTGGTTCTCAAGCACAGATAGGACCTAATCCAATCCAATAAACATTCTAATTTAGTCAATAAAATATTGTGAGAAATCTTGTCGAAAGCCTTCGAAAAATCGGTGTAAATCACATCTAATTTAATGTCTGGCGGCGGCACGGGCAACAATTGCTCCGTACACCGGGCAAGCGGCCGACACCATCAGGTGCCCAGCCGGTTTGCCCCTGAAGGCGCAGTTACGGCAGTGCGGTGCATTGACGCAACTCGCCATCCGGTGCCCCTCCTGCCCGCAACGCCGACAGACATCACTCTTTGCCCTACATTCAGCCACTCTATGATCGAAACCCATACACCTGAAGCAGCCAGGCGTCAGGATTTCCGGCCGCACCCGGTAGGAAACCCATTTGACATAGCAACGCCCCGCCGCCAGGAGGGTGGACATTAACTTGTCCGTACCCTCCAGGACGACGTTCGCCACCCCGTCAGGATTCACCACCCAAGGGCGGCTCACCATCCTGACGTCTTTTTCAAGGCATCCAGGGCTGAAATTCTGGAGATTCATCCGATACAACTCCCCCATGAACTCATCTGGGGTCATCGCCGTGTAACCCCCTGGACCACAACCCTAGGTCCCAGCTTCTTATTCACACTCACGTCCAACCCTACCTCAGCAAACCTCTTATTCTGCGCCACCTTCTCCCTCTCCGCCACGGAGGGGGTACGCATTATCGCACCACCCCCTTTAAGCGGTTTTACTTCGTGGACCCTCACGCCCAATGAGGGGCCAACCTCTTTTACGACTCTGGAGATAACCTCCCTCGAAGACTCCTCCGCCTTCCTACTCCTCACCACCACCGACCACGTTTCCGGCGGCATTGCAGCCTCTGGCCACCAACCGTCGGCCTACTGCACCAACCAAACTACGACGGCCACGCGTTTGCCACACACAAAAACAAGGTAGCGCTCCTTGTAGGCCCGGCCGACGCACAACCCCGGGGAAAACCCCGCTGACGAGCCCGCCTAGGGCGCGGGACCCCCACGGGAGGTTAGAGCGGAAATTCCGCCTGCCGCAGACTGAACCCCGGTATAACCGGAGAGGTCACCACCAAGTCCTGCCGGACGGAACAATTGTTCCCCGTAACGAGGAACGGGTCGACCGGAACAGTAGCTGCGGCAACTCTACCCGTGTGCTCGAGCAGGGCACACACCAGGGCAGCAACGCCGACGCAGACGTCCGCAGAGCTGACCTACCAAGTATGCGGTAGCCCCGCAACCAGCCGCAGCCGGCAGCACAGCACACCAGCAGGAAGGCAACCAAGAGGCGCACAAGCCCGAAGCGATGAGCTGACGCTCCACTGGCACTGTTGGGGCACTCATAACAACAACGACTAACACAGAAAATGGTACAGCCACTCGCGACTGTACCCACGCGACGAATTATCACGCCACTACACAAATACCGTTCGCAACTAAAAATAGTAAACAATTTGTTTACTTCTTCTGATGGTCACGCCACTTGACCGTTCACTGCTCACACGCACTTGCTTTTACTTGGTAAACAAGTTACCGTAGTCTTATCTACTCGCAACAACAACTTGTTGTTTGGTACAGCCACTCGCGACTGTACCCACGCGCCGAATTATCACGCCACTTACAAAATAATACCGTTCGCTATGCGTAAACAACTTGTTTACAATTTTCCACGCCAGTAAACCGTTCACTGCGCACAATTGGTAAACAAGGTACCGTATGCTACTATTTTGCAGCAACAAAATACACACGCACGTGTTTGTATTTTTGGTAAACAATTTACCGTAGTCACTGTCTACATACACCGTCACAGCGCAATACGCAACAACACCGTTCAATCGTTTACTTGTTTACTCGTAGCAAACAAGTCGCAACAACAACGCTTGAATAACTCACTACGAATATCGCACAAAAGGAAATCGCCGAAAATTTACTGTCCGCACAGAAAAAACACAACCGTTCGCAACGAGAGCTCAACTGCAAGTGAGTAGATAGGGACAGCTGTCTTTGTGTTTTACGTGGGTACCTGCCGACGAAGGCCTAACCCCACGGCGCTCAAAAGCACAGCGGATCAGATCAATGCGCTGATCAGCGCCCCGGAATGCAAGCATTGCCGGTACCAATTGGAGGTGTGGCATGGTCACACTGTCCTCCTTGGTGGGAATCGAGGCCTATCTAAACCTCTGCCGTGCTATGGGTCCGGCACCCGGTTGCAATGCAACTCCACATCGAGCTTTAGCCAAGGCCAAGCTCTACCCGCATTTGGGTATGAACCACAACCACCACGATACTCCCCGAAGGGCCGTACCCAAGAACAGGTCAGAGCAAGCTCTGAGGGCTCCTGTTCCCCGTGGTACCAGATTAAAGTCTCCGGTCAGACTTCGTAGCCGAAGCTACTTCCAGTTGAGCCACCATACTGCTCTGGAGTGGTAACCATCGACGCACTGCTTAGTCCGTCCATCTACGTCGTCGAAACACTTCTCGTGCAAACCCCCTTATGTTCGTCACAGTCAGTCGCGTTGAAAGTGCCCTACTAAAGTCATAACGTCCGTCAATCCAACTAATCCCCATGCTGTCCAGATTCCTTACGTCCGAATACCTTGGGCACTCGCAGAGCACGTGCTCGACATTCTCGAGTACCGCTCCACACTCACACCCCTCAGAGTCATGGAGGTTCCTCTCATGCAACAATGCATTGAGAGGACCGTGCTCTGTCAGGAGAAAACCCAGTCTCAGGCAAAGCCCAAAGTCCGGGTTCTCCCCCATGTACCCCGTATTCGGAATAAACCGGTACGTGACGCGACCGCTGAGGCTATTGTCCCAACGCTCCTGCCACATACCGAGGAGTCTGTCATCCAACAACCTCTTACACTCGTAGTACCCCCTCTGTATGTCACCGTCCGATAACCACGCAGCCAAGGGTGGTATGTCAGCCCCCCTTCTCAACCTAAATTTGATCGCTCGAGACACCACCACCAGATCAAGAGCGGGGACCCCATCAGAACCTGCAGTGCGTCCGTCGAAACAGTGCGACACACCGGAAGACAAGCAAGCAACAATGTCCTTTGGCATGACAGTACCTTCCTGCGACCCGCGACCGAGATGGCTGTCCTCCACCAGACAGCAGCACCGAACGTGGCACATGCCACGAAAAGGCCCCGATAAATGGTGCGGACAGCACGCCTGCCGAGGCCCCAGTCGCACCTTAAGATGCGCCGTACCTGCCCTACTACACCGACCAGACGCTCTTTTAGGCGCACCAAGTGGGGAGCAAAGCTCATGCGCTCACCCATGGTCAGCCCCAAGTACCTGACTTGCGTCACGTACCTGATGCCGACCCCGCTGAGACGCACCACCGGTGTACGACCTAACAACAGTTTCCCCTTGAGCAGCATTGAAACCGTCTTGTCAACCGATATGTCCACTCCCATATATGACCCCCAGTTACTGACAATCGCCAGTAACTCCTCTCCCCTCCGTTTGATAATGGCCCTGGATTGACCCTCCACTAAGACGAGAATGTCGTCGGCGTAGGCACTGAAGCTACAGTTAGGCTCGAGCCGTCGAAGCAGAGAGTCCATCATAAGGTTCCATATAATTCCACCTAACTCTTCCAAGCGCTCAATGTCTCTGTCCCAACGAAGGTAATCAAAAGCCCCCTTAAAGTCAACAAATATGCCAAGGACATATTTGCTGACGCTACCCCTAACTACCCCCTGTACATTGGACCAAGCATCCTCAATACTACGTCCTTTCCTGAACCCATACTGCCTATCCAACAAGTTACCCCGTGTTAGCTCCCGAAGTCGTTCAACCGTAACCCTCTCCAGCACTTTTCCAAGTACTGGAAGGACGCTGATACTCCGATAAGATCGAGGATCACTCCTGACCTTATCGGGTGACTTCAGGAGAGGAACAACCCTAGCAGTTTTCCACTGTCGTGGAAAATAGCCCCCCCAAATGCATTTATGATAGGCGGCCTCCAGATACTCAGGAATAAATTTCCACAAGCATTTACACATTTCTCCATTTGAGCCATCCATACCTGGTGACTTCCTAGACCTAACCAGGCCAAATGCATAACCCAGTTCCTCAGCGTCTAGTGGAGGGACTGGTAACTCTTCTGCTGAAGGAACCACCACCTCCGCCCTAGGAAAGAACGTTCCTAACAGGACCCCAGCACACTCCCTCCATGTGGATAACATAGTGTCATCCACACGAAGGGAGCATACTTCCACACTTCGACGACCCCGGCAGATTTTATAAACCTGACCCCAGGGGTCGTCCCTATTTTCCCCCACAAACCTCCTCCAATCTTCCTCCTTGGTCCTAATAAATAAGTACGACGGCCACGCGTTTGCCACACACAAAAACAAGGTAGCGCTCCTTGTAGGCCCGGCCGACGCACAACCCCGGGGAAAACCCCGCTGACGAGCCCGCCTAGGGCGCGGGACCCCCACGGGAGGTTAGAGCGGAAATTCCGCCTGCCGCAGACTGAACCCCGGTATAACCGGAGAGGTCACCACCAAGTCCTGCCGGACGGAACAATTGTTCCCCGTAACGAGGAACGGGTCGACCGGAACAGTAGCTGCGGCAACTCTACCCGTGTGCTCGAGCAGGGCACACACCAGGGCAGCAACGCCGACGCAGACGTCCGCAGAGCTGACCTACCAAGTATGCGGTAGCCCCGCAACCAGCCGCAGCCGGCAGCACAGCACACCAGCAGGAAGGCAACCAAGAGGCGCACAAGCCCGAAGCGATGAGCTGACGCTCCACTGGCACTGTTGGGGCACTCATAACAACAACGACTAACACAGAAAATGGTACAGCCACTCGCGACTGTACCCACGCGACGAATTATCACGCCACTACACAAATACCGTTCGCAACTAAAAATAGTAAACAATTTGTTTACTTCTTCTGATGGTCACGCCACTTGACCGTTCACTGCTCACACGCACTTGCTTTTACTTGGTAAACAAGTTACCGTAGTCTTATCTACTCGCAACAACAACTTGTTGTTTGGTACAGCCACTCGCGACTGTACCCACGCGCCGAATTATCACGCCACTTACAAAATAATACCGTTCGCTATGCGTAAACAACTTGTTTACAATTTTCCACGCCAGTAAACCGTTCACTGCGCACAATTGGTAAACAAGGTACCGTATGCTACTATTTTGCAGCAACAAAATACACACGCACGTGTTTGTATTTTTGGTAAACAATTTACCGTAGTCACTGTCTACATACACCGTCACAGCGCAATACGCAACAACACCGTTCAATCGTTTACTTGTTTACTCGTAGCAAACAAGTCGCAACAACAACGCTTGAATAACTCACTACGAATATCGCACAAAAGGAAATCGCCGAAAATTTACTGTCCGCACAGAAAAAACACAACCGTTCGCAACGAGAGCTCAACTGCAAGTGAGTAGATAGGGACAGCTGTCTTTGTGTTTTACGTGGGTACCTGCCGACGAAGGCCTAACCCCACGGCGCTCAAAAGCACAGCGGATCAGATCAATGCGCTGATCAGCGCCCCGGAATGCAAGCATTGCCGGTACCAATTGGAGGTGTGGCATGGTCACACTGTCCTCCTTGGTGGGAATCGAGGCCTATCTAAACCTCTGCCGTGCTATGGGTCCGGCACCCGGTTGCAATGCAACTCCACATCGAGCTTTAGCCAAGGCCAAGCTCTACCCGCATTTGGGTATGAACCACAACCACCACGATACTCCCCGAAGGGCCGTACCCAAGAACAGGTCAGAGCAAGCTCTGAGGGCTCCTGTTCCCCGTGGTACCAGATTAAAGTCTCCGGTCAGACTTCGTAGCCGAAGCTACTTCCAGTTGAGCCACCATACTGCTCTGGAGTGGTAACCATCGACGCACTGCTTAGTCCGTCCATCTACGTCGTCGAAACACTTCTCGTGCAAACCCCCTTATGTTCGTCACAGTCAGTCGCGTTGAAAGTGCCCTACTAAAGTCATAACGTCCGTCAATCCAACTAATCCCCATGCTGTCCAGATTCCTTACGTCCGAATACCTTGGGCACTCGCAGAGCACGTGCTCGACATTCTCGAGTACCGCTCCACACTCACACCCCTCAGAGTCATGGAGGTTCCTCTCATGCAACAATGCATTGAGAGGACCGTGCTCTGTCAGGAGAAAACCCAGTCTCAGGCAAAGCCCAAAGTCCGGGTTCTCCCCCATGTACCCCGTATTCGGAATAAACCGGTACGTGACGCGACCGCTGAGGCTATTGTCCCAACGCTCCTGCCACATACCGAGGAGTCTGTCATCCAACAACCTCTTACACTCGTAGTACCCCCTCTGTATGTCACCGTCCGATAACCACGCAGCCAAGGGTGGTATGTCAGCCCCCCTTCTCAACCTAAATTTGATCGCTCGAGACACCACCACCAGATCAAGAGCGGGGACCCCATCAGAACCTGCAGTGCGTCCGTCGAAACAGTGCGACACACCGGAAGACAAGCAAGCAACAATGTCCTTTGGCATGACAGTACCTTCCTGCGACCCGCGACCGAGATGGCTGTCCTCCACCAGACAGCAGCACCGAACGTGGCACATGCCACGAAAAGGCCCCGATAAATGGTGCGGACAGCACGCCTGCCGAGGCCCCAGTCGCACCTTAAGATGCGCCGTACCTGCCCTACTACACCGACCAGACGCTCTTTTAGGCGCACCAAGTGGGGAGCAAAGCTCATGCGCTCACCCATGGTCAGCCCCAAGTACCTGACTTGCGTCACGTACCTGATGCCGACCCCGCTGAGACGCACCACCGGTGTACGACCTAACAACAGTTTCCCCTTGAGCAGCATTGAAACCGTCTTGTCAACCGATATGTCCACTCCCATATATGACCCCCAGTTACTGACAATCGCCAGTAACTCCTCTCCCCTCCGTTTGATAATGGCCCTGGATTGACCCTCCACTAAGACGAGAATGTCGTCGGCGTAGGCACTGAAGCTACAGTTAGGCTCGAGCCGTCGAAGCAGAGAGTCCATCATAAGGTTCCATATAATTCCACCTAACTCTTCCAAGCGCTCAATGTCTCTGTCCCAACGAAGGTAATCAAAAGCCCCCTTAAAGTCAACAAATATGCCAAGGACATATTTGCTGACGCTACCCCTAACTACCCCCTGTACATTGGACCAAGCATCCTCAATACTACGTCCTTTCCTGAACCCATACTGCCTATCCAACAAGTTACCCCGTGTTAGCTCCCGAAGTCGTTCAACCATAACCCTCTCCAGCACTTTTCCAAGTACTGGAAGGAGGCTGATACTCCGATAAGATCGAGGATCACTCCTGACCTTATCGGGTGACTTCAGGAGAGGAACAACCCTAGCAGTTTTCCACTGTCGTGGAAAATAGCCCCCCCAAATGCATTTATGATAGGCGGCCTCCAGATACTCAGGAATAAATTTCCACAAGCATTTACACATTTCTCCATTTGAGCCATCCATACCTGGTGACTTCCTAGACCTAACCAGGCCAAATGCATAACCCAGTTCCTCAGCGTCTAGTGGAGGGACTGGTAACTCTTCTGCTGAAGGAACCACCACCTCCGCCCTAGGAAAGAACGTTCCTAACAGGACCCCAGCACACTCCCTCCATGTGGATAACATAGTGTCATCCACACGAAGGGAGCATACTTCCACACTTCGACGACCCCGGCAGATTTTATAAACCTGACCCCAGGGGTCGTCCCTATTTTCCCCCACAAACCTCCTCCAATCTTCCTCCTTGGTCCTAACTAATAAGTTTTTGTACTCCCCCATCTCCCTCCTAAATTGATACCTAAGTTGGGACAGATTATCCCCCCCGGTATGTCTGGCTCTTTGGCACAGACGTCTCAGACGACGGACGGACCTCCTTTTGTCACTGAGCGCTCTGGACCACCATTTAACCCTCTTCGGGTTGAAGCCCTCCCACTTCAGGAGTATCTGGTCGTTCACACTCCACGCGACTTCGTTAAGACGAGCGTCCGAGGTCATCTCCTCAAAGACGCCCAGAGGAGTCTCGACCATTTCTTCCCTGATCAGAAAACCGTACCGCTCCCAATCAGTGCCACCAGTACGCCACCTTCTCATTGGGCATTCAGGGGCCCTCCTAACAGGGGGCACACCTGGCGCAATCACATACTCGATGAGGTTGTGGTCACTTATGCCCCATCCACCCCTAACCATCCATCCAAAGTGAAATTCTCTGGAGCCTGCCGCATTCGTGAGCGTCACATCAATATCGCTAGCACCCATGGGCCAACGTGTACCATTCACTCGGTGCATTTACCACGTCAACACCGGCAGTCACCACCCACTCATTCGGCGCCTCTCCCCGCCGCCAGCTTGGATATCCCGACGCATGGCGGGACATCTTGCTGAACCATGCGGAAGAGCAGGCGTTGGCATCGAGTCCAAGGACTATCGGCGTGCCACTCGCAAGTAGCAGCACCGAGTCAAGGTACCCGAGATAGGGCTCCATGGGCTCGCTAAATTTACAATATATGCTAGCGACGAGTAACCTACCAAATCTGCCCTCGACGCTCACTACCACTCCCAATTCAGACGAGTCCACCAACATGCTTTGATATCCAGGGCCATTAACAACCACTGCGACATTGGCCCCAAGGTCGGTGAGGACCTTGAAGCCTCCAGGGAGGCCCCGTACCACACCGTGCGTGGAATAAGGCTCCTGGAGCATAGCAATGCCGCAGCCCTCCTCCACCATTAACGCGCCCACGTCGCACATGACGGCGTAGGCGCCCTGGCAATTTAGTTGCAGGGCTCTAGCCATTAATGCCTGGCGAGAGCCCTAGCAACTATGCCACTAAAAACTGGGCAAGTCGTGGACATCATAAGATAATCCGACGGCTTACCTTTAAACGCACAGTTGCGGCAGTGCGGGGCACTACCGCAACTTGCCATGCGGTGACCTTCCTGGCCACATCGCCGGCAAACATCCTTTTTGGCCTTACACTCTGCCACCCTGTGGTCAAAGCCCATGCACCGGAAACAGCTGGGCATCGGGGTGTCCAGCCGCACACGGAAGGAGAACCACTTGACGTAGCAACGTCCCGATTCCAAGAGGGCGGACATAAGTTTATCCATACCCTCAAGGACAACGTTGGTTGCACCATCCGCAGTCACCTTCCACGGGCGGCTGATCATCCTAACATCCTTCTTGAGGCATCCAGGGCTGAACTCCTGAAGGTTCAACCGGTAGAGCTCCTCCATAGAGTCATCAGGAGAAATCTCCATATGAACCCCCTGGACCACAACCCTGGGTCCCAACTTCCGGTTCACAGTGACATCAATCCCAACCTCAGAAAATTTCGCATTATTCGCGACTTTCTCCCTCTCAGCAACCGAGGGAGTGCGAATAATCGCCCCACCATCACGAAGAGGCTTTACCTCGTGAACACGAACGCCCAGCGAGGGACCCACTTCCTTTACCACTTTTTCTACTACCTCCTTAGAGGTCGTCGCTGAAGTCTTGCTCCTTACCACCACCGACCATGTCTCAACCGGTTTTGGCAGTACCACCGTCAGCACAACAGGCGCGGACGCTTGCGGAGCCGCCATCGGCCCTGCACCAACCAGCGAGGACACAGCCGGACGTAGAGAAACCTCCTCCCGCCTGGCACTCAACCCAGTTACCTGCCCACGTAAACGGGCATTCTCCGAAATAGCCGTCATCAGGAGTGCTTGGTACTCCGACGAGAGCTCCACCAGCTTCCTAGCTACCTCGAGGGAAATTCCCTCCATCCCGAACATAGCGCCCGTAAACCTAGAGGTAATTGCTTTCATTTGGGTAATGAAGGAACCACTCTCCAATACTCCCGCTTTTATCCCATTTACTCCCGGTGAAGCCTGTCTATGCTTACTCCCACGCTTCTTCTTCTTAGGCTTTGAAGCCACCCCAGCCTCGCTCGACATGGCCATGCCCGCCACGCCACCCTCACTCGTAGTACGGTCCACCTTAGCTGGTGAACCCAACCTGGCCTTCGTTCTCGGCGGGGATCTCATTAAAGAGACCTCAGCCTCACCCTCCCCACCCGATGTTGACTCATCTATAACTGTAGACTCAGCGGAGTCCACAGTTGATGACTTAACCCTCCTCTTACGCGGTGCCATTCCCGCTACCTCGTTTCCACAAAAATCCGCAAAAATCCCGAAAAGTCCCGAAAATTAAATATCTTTTAAATAAAAAATGAAAAACTTACCGCCTTCATGTATTGTGGTTACACCGCTACCAATGGTCGTACAGAGCACGCGTTCCGCAGGAATGGCCACCACAGTCCCGAACCCGGCGACCGATCTATAGCTAACGCTTGGCGCGACTCACACAACTTTAATACCACCAATCGAGTGGCAAGGTCACCTCCGTCGTCCTATCGGCCGGAACACTGTTCCCCGTCACAGGAATGGGTCGACCGGCGTGAGTTTATGCCAGACACGAGCCGCGAGCAAACCTGGAAAAAACTGCAGCGATCGAATCCCGCAAAAGCGCTGTACTCCAACGCACCAGAGTCACGATCAAAAAAGCAAATCCCGAACTAGTCCCGGTCCAGTACCGGTCCAATCCCGCAACCAGTTCAGCACTAATCTCGAACTAGTCACTAACTGGTCCCGATGAGGTCACGGGATCCACAGCACTAGCACTACCTGACAATTTTCTACAGCACTATTAGCACACGATTTGGTAAACAAGATACCGTACACCGGCCAATGCTATAAGCAAAAACCACACGTGTTTGCGAACTGGTAAACAAATTACCGTAGTCACTATCTACTCGCAAAAACAAAAATATGTTAATAAGCGCACTTTAAACACAATATGCCGCAATTGTGCACTTGTTCACTCCGAAGTAGTAAACAAGTACCAACAACACTACCTAATCGCATACAAGGATGAATAAGGCACAAAGCTAAACTGATTATAAGCACAGAGAAAAACACAACCGAACACTATGAAAGCTCAACTGCAAGTGAGTAGATAGGGACATCTGCTGGTGAGTTTTACGTGGGTCCCTGCCGCCGACGGCTTAACCCCACGGTGTTCTAAAAACACAGCGGATCAATACAATGCGTCAATCAACGCCCCGGAATGCAAAAACATTTCCGGTACCAATTGGCGGTGTGGCATGGGCACACCAACATCCTTGGTTGGGATCGAGGCCTTTCTAAACCTCTGCCGTGCTTTGGGTCCGGCACCCGGTTGCAATGCAACTCCACATCGAGCTCGGCCAAGGCCGAACTCTACCCGCATTTGGGTGTAAACCACAGCCACCACGATACTCCCCGAGGGGCCGTACCCAAAAAACAGGCCAGAGCAAGCTCTGGGGGCTCCTGTTTCCCGTGGTACCAGATTAAAGTCTCCGGTCAGACTTCGTAGCCGAAGCTAGTACCAGTTGAGTTTCCATACTACTCTGGACTGGTGACCAAGGGTTGGACTACGTTCACACGTCCCCCATTCTTACATTCATCCCCCATTCGATCACGCAACAATTACTAACCTACCTACTGCAATGAACGTCTACGCCGCCCAAACACTTCACGCGCATACACTTCCAACCTACCGACATTCTGACGGGACTGCAACACACAACCAACATTCAGTCGTCCATCTGTCCAGCTAATCCCCATACCCCCAAGGTCCCTAATGTCTGAGTACATCGGGCATTCCGCTAAAACATCGGCCCAGTCCTCCCTCCGGGACCCGCAAGAGCAACCCGCCGCCTGAGACAGGCACCTCTCATGCAAAAATGCATTAAGAGGGCCATGCCCAGTTAGCAGGAAGCCCAAGCTAAGGGAAAACCCGAAGTCGGGACACCGGCCCACGAACAAAACGTCCCGGATGTACTCGTATGTCACCCGGCCGTTTGGGCTATTGTCCATACGGTCTTGCCACTCACGCATCACACACACTTCTAGGAGCCGACGGCTCTCTAGATACCCGCCCCGCACATCCTCGTCAGATAACCAACCATTCTGCAGCCCTGACACACTCATCCCCCTTCTCAACCTGAAGGATACAGCACGCTGTATTACCACCAGGTCAAGAGGGGGCACACCCAACAACACTTGCAACGCGTCGGTCGACACAGTGCGGCATACAGGCAAACAGGCCAGCAGCATCACTCGCTGACAACTGTAAATTTTTCGGCGACCTACAGCCGCCGCAACCGAGGCGAACCAAATCGCCGCCCCAAACGTGGCACAAGCCACGAAGAGGCCGCGATATATGGTCCGGACGGCACGACGACCCAGCCCCCAATCGCTCCGCGCAATGCGCCCCACTTGCCCTACTATTGCCTGCAGCCGCGCCTTCACATTCACCAGGTGTGGAGTAAAACACATCCCTCATGGTCAGACCCAGGTACTTGACTTCCGTCGCATACCGGATACTGACCCCATTCACACGGACAATCGGTGGACGTCCAGCAGACAGTCTGCCTTTCAGCAACATTGTCGCCGACTTTTCCACCGATATGTCAACCCCCACGTCCACGCCCCATTCATGCACAACTGCAAGCAGTTGCGTTCCCTTTTGCTCTATATCCATTCTTGACTGACCTTCTACCGTAAGTAGAAGGTCGTCCGCATACGCACAACACTTACAGAGTGGCTCAAGCTGCCATAGCAGGGAGTCCATCATTAGGTTCCAAATATATGGACCACAGATGGATCCCTGCGGACAGCCACGAGCCACCCCGACCTCAACACTTCCATTCACACTAACGATGGATGCCTTCCTGCCCGAAAAATAACTCCGCCATAGAGTTATCTCCGGGCATTCCAGCTCTTCCAAACGTTCCAACACTCGACCCTTCGACCTCAGATAGTCAAAAGCCCCCTTGAAGTCAACAAATATGCCAAGGACATACTTGTTGACATTCAGCCTAACTACATTCTGAACATATATCCAAGCATCCTCTACACTGCGTCCTTTCCTGAAACCATACTGCCTATCCGACATTCTACCCCGCATTAGCTCCTGAAGCCTTTCCACCAGTACTCTTTCCAGCACCTTACCCAGCACCGGTAAGAGACTGATGCCCCGATAAGAGTTCGGATTGCTCCTCACTCTGTCGGGGGACTTCAGGAGAGGCACGACCCTAGCACTCTTCCACACGAGTGGAAAGTATCCCTCCCATATGCATTTATTGTAAACGGCCTCCAAGTATTCCGGAATGAACTTCCACAAGCATTTGCAAACCTCTCCGTTCAAACCATCAAGACCCGGCGACCGTTTAGACCTGACCAGGCCAAACGCATAATCTAACTCGCTAACTTCTAGTGGAGGGACAGGCACCCCTTGTGCATGAGGAACCTGTTCCTCCGCCCTGGGAAAGAACGCGCCTAACAGAGTCCCTGCACACTCTCCCCACGTCGATAACATGGAGTCACCAACGCAGAGAGAGGTGATTTCCACACTTCGACGACCCCTGCAGATCCGGTAAACCTGACTCCAGGGGTCGTCCCTATTCCCCGCAACAAAACTCCTCCACGCAGCCTCCTTAATATCTACCAACATTTTCTTTTACTCATTCATTTCCCTACTAAGTTGACACCTGAGCTGGGGCGTGCTCTCCGAGTTGGCCCGCCGCGCACGCTGAAACATACGTCTCAAGCGGCGAACGGACCTTCTCTTCGAGCTCAATTCACGCGACCACCACTTCACTCTCCTTGCACTACCTAACAGTGGTTTTCTAAACATACTATCATTCACGCTCAACACACATTCATTCAGACGAGCTATTTGCTCGTCCATACCTAATTCCCCAAACTCTCTAGGCGGCATACAGGACACCGCCTCCCTCACACAGTCCGTATTGGTTCCAGTTAGTACCAGAGGTACACCATCGCCTTAATGGACTCTCACTCATTCCATTGGCAGAGGGAGCATGGGGGGCAATCACAATTTTAATCAAATTGTGATAACTTACTCACCAGCTCCCTCTTACCTCCCACTCAAACACAAACACCCTAGTAGCTGCCTCATTCATAAGCGTCACGTCAATATCACTCGAGCCCATAGGCCCATCAAACGTAAACCATTCACTCGGCTCATTCATAACTTGGAGACTACTAGTCTCCAACCATTCACTCAAAGTCTCGCCCCGATTGTGGCTCTGATACCCAGCAGTTAGGCTGGATACTTTACTGAACCACATCGGGGACGAGGCATTCGCATCCATACCCACGACCAACGGATTGCTAGTCAACAGTAGTAGCACCGTGTCCAGTTATCCCAAATAGGGCTCTATGGGCGCGCCAAACCTGCAGTACAGGCTGGCGACAAACACTCTGCCGAATACCCCGTCAACACAGACACACACCCCCCATTCGGATCTATCCACAACTACACAGTCGTAGTTGGGATCACTCACAACCACCGCGGCATTGACTCCAAGGTCTGTAAAGACCCTGAAGCCTCCAGGAAGACCCCTCACCACCCCATTTGAGGAGTAAGGTTCCTGGAGCAAAGCAATGCCGCAACCCGCCTCTAACATACACTCACCAAACTCACACATAACATTATACGCCCCCTGACAGTTTAATTGCAGTATTACCCCCATATTATTTATTTATTTATTTATTTATTTATGTCTAGCAACGGTATAGTAATAACAGACATTTGGCGGATATATAATTGAATATTACACATTCTTCTTAACACTTAGTTTCCACTTAAAGATTACTAAAAGTTTCCGATAAATTACAATAAATTCAATGAAATTCGAATAAAAGAGTTTAAAGTATTATTGATTAGACATAAGGTAACTTTCCAATTCCAACTTGGTTGCACTTGGATTAGTAAAGTCTACATCCAAAAAACTTGAGAAATAGTTGAAATCTGACAAGGTTCTGTTGATTGGCGCATTCGCACCATAAACCGTTCTGCTCAGCCCAAATTCCGGCTGGGAACATAGAAATTGATTTTTGCAAGTAGGAGCTGACAGTCAACTTTTCCCGAAATGATACCCAATAGAAAAGAGATAGACTGCGATGTTCTTCTGTTTTGCAGAGTTGGTAGGCTAATTAACCGACAGGGGGAGCCATATGGTGGCCATGGTTCAACAAAGTTTAATGATCGTAGAGCAAAGCGTATAAATACCTTTTGTACCTTTTCTAGACGATTTATATGAACTGTGTGACTCAGTCTCCATATAAAAGCAGCATATTCGAGTTTAGAACGTACAAACGCGGTATAAAGCATTTTAAGAGTATAAGGATCGGTGAACTCAGAAGAGTGACGTCTAACAAATGCTAGCATGGCTAAAGAGTCGGCGATAGTTTTATTTAAGTGCGAAGTGAAAGTGAGTTTTGAGTCAAAATGTACTCCAAGATCTTTGGTCTCACTTTTCGAGTCAAGGCAGATATTCGCAATTGAATAAGATGTTTCAAGTGGTAAGTTTGATTTGGAAAAAGATACTTTATGGCATTTCTTGATGTTAAGTAAAAGCCGATTCTTAACACACCATATATGAAGCTTGTCAAGCTGCGATTGAAGCTCGGCCGAGTCATTAGCGCATCTAATCTCCGAATACATTTTCAAGGCATCGGCAAACAGAAGAAACTTGGCATTAGAAAAGCAGGAACTGATGTCATTAATAAAGAGTAAGAAAAATAATGGGCCCAAGATACTTCCCTGTGCAACCCCTGAAAGAGCAATAAATGGCTTAGATGAAATACCATCAATAATAACCTTACTGGTTCTCAAGCACAGATAGGACCTAATCCAATCCAATAAACATTCTAATTTAGTCAATAAAATATTGTGAGAAATCTTGTCGAAAGCCTTCGAAAAATCGGTGTAAATCACATCTAATTTAATGTCTGGCGGCGGCACGGGCAACAATTGCTCCGTACACCGGGCAAGCGGCCGACACCATCAGGTGCCCAGCCGGTTTGCCCCTGAAGGCGCAGTTACGGCAGTGCGGTGCATTGACGCAACTCGCCATCCGGTGCCCCTCCTGCCCGCAACGCCGACAGACATCACTCTTTGCCCTACATTCAGCCACTCTATGATCGAAACCCATACACCTGAAGCAGCCAGGCGTCAGGATTTCCGGCCGCACCCGGTAGGAAACCCATTTGACGTAGCAACGCCCCGCCGCCAGGAGGGTGGACATTAACTTGTCCGTACCCTCCAGGACGACGTTCGCCACCCCGTCAGGATTCACCACCCAAGGGCGGCTCACCATCCTGACGTCTTTTTCAAGGCATCCAGGGCTGAAATTCTGGAGATTCATCCGATACAACTCCCCCATGAACTCATCTGGGGTCATCGCCGTGTAACCCCCTGGACCACAACCCTAGGTCCCAGCTTCTTATTCACACTCACGTCCAACCCTACCTCAGCAAACCTCTTATTCTGCGCCACCTTCTCCCTCTCCGCCACGGAGGGGGTACGCATTATCGCACCACCCCCTTTAAGCGGTTTTACTTCGTGGACCCTCACGCCCAATGAGGGGCCAACCTCTTTTACGACTCTGGAGATAACCTCCCTCGAAGACTCCTCCGCCTTCCTACTCCTCACCACCACCGACCACGTTTCCGGCGGCATTGCAGCCTCTGGCCACCAACCGTCGGCCTACTGCACCAACCAAACTACGACGGCCACGCGTTTGCCACACACAAAAACAAGGTAGCGCTCCTTGTAGGCCCGGCCGACGCACAACCCCGGGGAAAACCCCGCTGACGAGCCCGCCTAGGGCGCGGGACCCCCACGGGAGGTTAGAGCGGAAATTCCGCCTGCCGCAGACTGAACCCCGGTATAACCGGAGAGGTCACCACCAAGTCCTGCCGGACGGAACAATTGTTCCCCGTAACGAGGAACGGGTCGACCGGAACAGTAGCTGCGGCAACTCTACCCGTGTGCTCGAGCAGGGCACACACCAGGGCAGCAACGCCGACGCAGACGTCCGCAGAGCTGACCTACCAAGTATGCGGTAGCCCCGCAACCAGCCGCAGCCGGCAGCACAGCACACCAGCAGGAAGGCAACCAAGAGGCGCACAAGCCCGAAGCGATGAGCTGACGCTCCACTGGCACTGTTGGGGCACTCATAACAACAACGACTAACACAGAAAATGGTACAGCCACTCGCGACTGTACCCACGCGACGAATTATCACGCCACTACACAAATACCGTTCGCAACTAAAAATAGTAAACAATTTGTTTACTTCTTCTGATGGTCACGCCACTTGACCGTTCACTGCTCACACGCACTTGCTTTTACTTGGTAAACAAGTTACCGTAGTCTTATCTACTCGCAACAACAACTTGTTGTTTGGTACAGCCACTCGCGACTGTACCCACGCGCCGAATTATCACGCCACTTACAAAATAATACCGTTCGCTATGCGTAAACAACTTGTTTACAATTTTCCACGCCAGTAAACCGTTCACTGCGCACAATTGGTAAACAAGGTACCGTATGCTACTATTTTGCAGCAACAAAATACACACGCACGTGTTTGTATTTTTGGTAAACAATTTACCGTAGTCACTGTCTACATACACCGTCACAGCGCAATACGCAACAACACCGTTCAATCGTTTACTTGTTTACTCGTAGCAAACAAGTCGCAACAACAACGCTTGAATAACTCACTACGAATATCGCACAAAAGGAAATCGCCGAAAATTTACTGTCCGCACAGAAAAAACACAACCGTTCGCAACGAGAGCTCAACTGCAAGTGAGTAGATAGGGACAGCTGTCTTTGTGTTTTACGTGGGTACCTGCCGACGACGGCCTAACCCCACGGCGCTCAAAAGCACAGCGGATCAGATCAATGCGCTGATCAGCGCCCCGGAATGCAAGCATTGCCGGTACCAATTGGAGGTGTGGCATGGTCACACTGTCCTCCTTGGTGGGAATCGAGGCCTATCTAAACCTCTGCCGTGCTATGGGTCCGGCACCCGGTTGCAATGCACAGCACACCAGCAGGAAGGCAACCAAGAGGCGCACAAGCCCGAAGCGATGAGCTGACGCTCCACTGGCACTGTTGGGGCACTCATAACAACAACGACTAACACAGAAAATGGTACAGCCACTCGCGACTGTACCCACGCGACGAATTATCACGCCACTACACAAATACCGTTCGCAACTAAAAATAGTAAACAATTTGTTTACTTCTTCTGATGGTCACGCCACTTGACCGTTCACTGCTCACACGCACTTGCTTTTACTTGGTAAACAAGTTACCGTAGTCTTATCTACTCGCAACAACAACTTGTTGTTTGGTACAGCCACTCGCGACTGTACCCACGCGCCGAATTATCACGCCACTTACAAAATAATACCGTTCGCTATGCGTAAACAACTTGTTTACAATTTTCCACGCCAGTAAACCGTTCACTGCGCACAATTGGTAAACAAGGTACCGTATGCTACTATTTTGCAGCAACAAAATACACACGCACGTGTTTGTATTTTTGGTAAACAATTTACCGTAGTCACTGTCTACATACACCGTCACAGCGCAATACGCAACAACACCGTTCAATCGTTTACTTGTTTACTCGTAGCAAACAAGTCGCAACAACAACGCTTGAATAACTCACTACGAATATCGCACAAAAGGAAATCGCCGAAAATTTACTGTCCGCACAGAAAAAACACAACCGTTCGCAACGAGAGCTCAACTGCAAGTGAGTAGATAGGGACAGCTGTCTTTGTGTTTTACGTGGGTACCTGCCGACGACGGCCTAACCCCACGGCGCTCAAAAGCACAGCGGATCAGATCAATGTGCTGATCAGCGCCCCGGAATGCAAGCATTGCCGGTACCAATTGGAGGTGTGGCATGGTCACACTGTCCTCCTTGGTGGGAATCGAGGCCTATCTAAACCTCTGCCGTGCTATGGGTCCGGCACCCGGTTGCAATGCAACTCCACATCGAGCTTTAGCCAAGGCCAAGCTCTACCCGCATTTGGGTATGAACCACAACCACCACGATACTCCCCGAAGGGCCGTACCCAAGAACAGGTCAGAGCAAGCTCTGAGGGCTCCTGTTCCCCGTGGTACCAGATTAAAGTCTCCGGTCAGACTTCGTAGCCGAAGCTACTTCCAGTTGAGCCACCATACTGCTCTGGAGTGGTAACCATCGACGCACTGCTTAGTCCGTCCATCTACGTCGTCGAAACACTTCTCGTGCAAACCCCCTTATGTTCGTCACAGTCAGTCGCGTTGAAAGTGCCCTACTAAAGTCATAACGTCCGTCAATCCAACTAATCCCCATGCTGTCCAGATTCCTTACGTCCGAATACCTTGGGCACTCGCAGAGCACGTGCTCGACATTCTCGAGTACCGCTCCACACTCACACCCCTCAGAGTCATGGAGGTTCCTCTCATGCAACAATGCATTGAGAGGACCGTGCTCTGTCAGGAGAAAACCCAGTCTCAGGCAAAGCCCAAAGTCCGGGTTCTCCCCCATGTACCCCGTATTCGGAATAAACCGGTACGTGACGCGACCGCTGAGGCTATTGTCCCAACGCTCCTGCCACATACCGAGGAGTCTGTCATCCAACAACCTATTACACTCGTAGTACCCCCTCTGTATGTCACCGTCCGATAACCACGCAGCCAAGGGTGGTATGTCAGCCCCCCTTCTCAACCTAAATTTGATCGCTCGAGACACCACCACCAGATCAAGAGCGGGGACCCCATCAGAACCTGCAGTGCGTCCGTCGAAACAGTGCGACACACCGGAAGACAAGCAAGCAACAATGTCCTTTGGCATGACAGTACCTTCCTGCGACCCGCGACCGAGATGGCTGTCCTCCACCAGACAGCAGCACCGAACGTGGCACATGCCACGAAAAGGCCCCGATAAATGGTGCGGACAGCACGCCTGCCGAGGCCCCAGTCGCACCTTAAGATGCGCCGTACCTGCCCTACTACACCGACCAGACGCTCTTTTAGGCGCACCAAGTGGGGAGCAAAGCTCATGCGCTCACCCATGGTCAGCCCCAAGTACCTGACTTGCGTCACGTACCTGATGCCGACCCCGCTGAGACGCACCACCGGTGTACGACCTAACAACAGTTTCCCCTTGAGCAGCATTGAAACCGTCTTGTCAACCGATATGTCCACTCCCATATATGACCCCCAGTTACTGACAATCGCCAGTAACTCCTCTCCCCTCCGTTTGATAATGGCCCTGGATTGACCCTCCACTAAGACGAGAATGTCGTCGGCGTAGGCACTGAAGCTACAGTTAGGCTCGAGCCGTCGAAGCAGAGAGTCCATCATAAGGTTCCATATAATTCCACCTAACTCTTCCAAGCGCTCAATGTCTCTGTCCCAACGAAGGTAATCAAAAGCCCCCTTAAAGTCAACAAATATGCCAAGGACATATTTGCTGACGCTACCCCTAACTACCCCCTGTACATTGGACCAAGCATCCTCAATACTACGTCCTTTCCTGAACCCATACTGCCTATCCAACAAGTTACCCCGTGTTAGCTCCCGAAGTCGTTCAACCATAACCCTCTCCAGCACTTTTCCAAGTACTGGAAGGAGGCTGATACTCCGATAAGATCGAGGATCACTCCTGACCTTATCGGGTGACTTCAGGAGAGGAACAACCCTAGCAGTTTTCCACTGTCGTGGAAAATAGCCCCCCCAAATGCATTTATGATAGGCGGCCTCCAGATACTCAGGAATAAATTTCCACAAGCATTTACACATTTCTCCATTTGAGCCATCCATACCTGGTGACTTCCTAGACCTAACCAGGCCAAATGCATAACCCAGTTCCTCAGCGTCTAGTGGAGGGACTGGTAACTCTTCTGCTGAAGGAACCACCACCTCCGCCCTAGGAAAGAACGTTCCTAACAGGACCCCAGCACACTCCCTCCATGTGGATAACATAGTGTCATCCACACGAAGGGAGCATACTTCCACACTTCGACGACCCCGGCAGATTTTATAAACCTGACCCCAGGGGTCGTCCCTATTTTCCCCCACAAACCTCCTCCAATCTTCCTCCTTGGTCCTAACTAATAAGTTTTTGTACTCCCCCATCTCCCTCCTAAATTGATACCTAAGTTGGGACAGATTATCCCCCCCGGTATGTCTGGCTCTTTGGCACAGACGTCTCAGACGACGGACGGACCTCCTTTTGTCACTGAGCGCTCTGGACCACCATTTAACCCTCTTCGGGTTGAAGCCCTCCCACTTCAGGAGTATCTGGTCGTTCACACTCCACGCGACTTCGTTAAGACGAGCGTCCGAGGTCATCTCCTCAAAGACGCCCAGAGGAGTCTCGACCATTTCTTCCCTGATCAGAAAACCGTACCGCTCCCAATCAGTGCCACCAGTACGCCACCTTCTCATTGGGCATTCAGGGGCCCTCCTAACAGGGGGCACACCTGGCGCAATCACATACTCGATGAGGTTGTGGTCACTTATGCCCCATCCACCCCTAACCATCCATCCAAAGTGAAATTCTCTGGAGCCTGCCGCATTCGTGAGCGTCACATCAATATCGCTAGCACCCATGGGCCAACGTGTACCATTCACTCGGTGCATTTACCACGTCAACACCGGCAGTCACCACCCACTCATTCGGCGCCTCTCCCCACCGCCAGCTTGGATATCCCGACGCATGGCGGGACATCTTGCTGAACCATGCGGAAGAGCAGGCGTTGGCATCGAGTCCAAGGACTATCGGCGTGCCACTCGCAAGTAGCAGCACCGAGTCAAGGTACCCGAGATAGGGCTCCATGGGCTCGCTAAATTTACAATATATGCTAGCGACGAGTAACCTACCAAATCTGCCCTCGACGCTCACTACCACTCCCAATTCAGACGAGTCCACCAACATGCTTTGATATCCAGGGCCATTAACAACCACTGCGACATTGGCCCCAAGGTCGGTGAAGACCTTGAAGCCTCCAGGGAGGCCCCGTACCACACCGTGCGTGGAATAAGGCTCCTGGAGCATAGCAATGCCGCAGCCCTCCTCCACCATTAACGCGCCCACGTCGCACATGACGGCGTAGGCGCCCTGGCAATTTAGTTGCAGGGCTCTAGCCATTAATGCCTGGCGAGAGCCCTAGCAACTATGCCACTAAAAACTGGGCAAGTCGTGGACATCATAAGATAATCCGACGGCTTACCTTTAAACGCACAGTTGCGGCAGTGCGGGGCACTACCGCAACTTGCCATGCGGTGACCTTCCTGGCCACATCGCCGGCAAACATCCTTTTTGGCCTTACACTCTGCCACCCTGTGGTCAAAGCCCATGCACCGGAAACAGCTGGGCATCGGGGTGTCCAGCCGCACACGGAAGGAGAACCACTTGACGTAGCAACGTCCCGATTCCAAGAGGGCGGACATAAGTTTATCCATACCCTCAAGGACAACGTTGGTTGCACCATCCGCAGTCACCTTCCACGGGCGGCTGATCATCCTAACATCCTTCTTGAGGCATCCAGGGCTGAACTCCTGAAGGTTCAACCGGTAGAGCTCCTCCATAGAGTCATCAGGAGAAATCTCCATATGAACCCCCTGGACCACAACCCTGGGTCCCAACTTCCGGTTCACAGTGACATCAATCCCAACCTCAGAAAATTTCGCATTATTCGCGACTTTCTCCCTCTCAGCAACCGAGGGAGTGCGAATAATCGCCCCACCATCACGAAGAGGCTTTACCTCGTGAACACGAACGCCCAGCGAGGGACCCACTTCCTTTACCACTTTTTCTACTACCTCCTTAGAGGTCGTCGCTGAAGTCTTGCTCCTTACCACCACCGACCATGTCTCAACCGGTTTTGGCAGTACCACCGTCAGCACAACAGGCGCGGACGCTTGCGGAGCCGCCATCGGCCCTGCACCAACCAGCGAGGACACAGCCGGACGTAGAGAAACCTCCTCCCGCCTGGCACTCAACCCAGTTACCTGCCCACGTAAACGGGCATTCTCCGAAATAGCCGTCATCAGGAGTGCTTGGTACTCCGACGAGAGCTCCACCAGCTTCCTAGCTACCTCGAGGGAAATTCCCTCCATCCCGAACATAGCGCCCGTAAACCTAGAGGTAATTGCTTTCATTTGGGTAATGAAGGAACCACTCTCCAATACTCCCGCTTTTATCCCATTTACTCCCGGTGAAGCCTGTCTATGCTTACTCCCACGCTTCTTCTTCTTAGGCTTTGAAGCCACCCCAGCCTCGCTCGACATGGCCATGCCCGCCACGCCACCCTCACTCGTAGTACGGTCCACCTTAGCTGGTGAACCCAACCTGGCCTTCGTTCTCGGCGGGGATCTCCTTAAAGAGACCTCAGCCTCACCCTCCCCACCCGATGTTGACTCATCTATAACTGTAGACTCAGCGGAGTACACAGTTGATGACTTAACCCTCCTCTTACGCGGTGCCATTCCCGCTACCTCGTTTCCACAAAAATCCGCAAAAATCCCGAAAAGTCCCGAAAATTAAATATCTTTTAAATAAAAAATGGTCGTACAGAGCACGCGTTCCGCAGGAATGGCCACCACAGTCCCGAACCCGGCGACCGATCTATAGCTAACGCTTGGCGCGACTCACACAACTTTAATACCACCAATCGAGTGGCAAGGTCACCTCCGTCGTCCTATCGGCCGGAACACTGTTCCCCGTCACAGGAATGGGTCGACCGGCGTGAGTTTATGCCAGACACGAGCCGCGAGCAAACCTGGAAAAAACTGCAGCGATCGAATCCCGCAAAAGCGCTGTACTCCAACGCACCAGAGTCACGATCAAAAAAGCAAATCCCGAACTAGTCCCGGTCCAGTACCGGTCCAATCCCGCAACCAGTTCAGCACTAATCTCGAACTAGTCACTAACTGGTCCCGATGAGGTCACGGGATCCACAGCACTAGCACTACCTGACAATTTTCTACAGCACTATTAGCACACGATTTGGTAAACAAGATACCGTACACCGGCCAATGCTATAAGCAAAAACCACGCGTGTTTGCGAACTGGTAAACAAATTACCGTAGTCACTATCTACTCGCAAAAACAAAAATATGTTAATAAGCGCACTTTAAACACAATATGCCGCAATTGTGCACTTGTTCACTCCGAAGTAGTAAACAAGTACCAACAACACTACCTAATCGCATACAAGGATGAATAAGGCACAAAGCTAAACTGATTATAAGCACAGAGAAAAACACAACCGAACACTATGAAAGCTCAACTGCAAGTGAGTAGATAGGGACATCTGCTGGTGAGTTTTACGTGGGTCCCTGCCGCCGACGGCTTAACCCCACGGTGTTCTAAAAACACAGCGGATCAATACAATGCGTCAATCAACGCCCCGGAATGCAAAAACATTTCCGGTACCAATTGGCGGTGTGGCATGGGCACACCAACATCCTTGGTTGGGATCGAGGCCTTTCTAAACCTCTGCCGTGCTTTGGGTCCGGCACCCGGTTGCAATGCAACTCCACATCGAGCTCGGCCAAGGCCGAACTCTACCCGCATTTGGGTGTAAACCACAGCCACCACGATACTCCCCGAGGGGCCGTACCCAAAAAACAGGCCAGAGCAAGCTCTGGGGCTCCTGTTTCCCGTGGTACCAGATTAAAGTCTCCGGTCAGACTTCGTAGCCGAAGCTAGTACCAGTTGAGTTTCCATACTACTCTGGACTGGTGACCAAGGGTTGGACTACGTTCACACGTCCCCCATTCTTACATTCATCCACCATTCGATCACGCAACAATTACTAACCTACCTACTGCAATGAACGTCTACGCCGCCAAAACACTTCACGCGCATACACTTCCAACCTACCGACATTCTGACGGGAGTGCAACACACAACCAACATTCAGTCGTCCATCTGTCCAGCTAATCCCCATACCCCCAAGGTCCCTAATGTCTGAGTACACCGGGCATTCCGCTAAAACATGGGCCCAGTCCTCCCTCCGGGACCCGCAAGAGCAACCCGCCCCTGAGACAGGCACCTCTCATGCAAAAATGCATTAAGGGGGCCATGCCCAGTTAGCAGGAAGCCCAAGCTAAGGGAAAACCCGAAGTCGGGACACCGGCCCACGAACGAAACGTCCCGGATGTACTCGTATGTCACCCGGCCGTTTGGGCTATTGTCCCAACGGTCTTGCCACTCACGCATCACACACACTTCTAGGAGCCGACGGCTCTCTAGATACCCGCCCCGCACATCCTCGTCAGATAACCAACCATTCTGCAGCCCTGACACACTCATCCCCCTTCTCAACCTGAAGGATACAGCACGCTGTATTACCACCAGGTCAAGAGGGGGCACACCCAACAACACTTGCAACGCGTCGGTCGACACAGTGCGGCATACAGGCAAACAGGCTAGCAGCATCACTTGCTGACACGCGTAAATTTTTCGGCGACCTACAGCCGCTGCAACCACCCCGAACCAAATCGCCGCCCCAAACGTGGCACAAGCCACGAAGAGGCCGCGATATATGGTCCGGACGGCACGACGACCCAGCCCCCAATCGCTCCGCGCAATACGCCGCACTTGCCCTACTATTGCCTGCAGCCGCGCCTTCACATTCACCAGGTGCGCAGTAAAACACATCCTCTCACTCATGGTCAGACCCAGGTACTTGACTTGCGTCGCATACCGGATACTGACCCCATTCACACGGACAATCGGTGGACGTCCAGCAGACAGTCTGCCTTTCAGCAGCATTGTCGCCGACTTTTCCACCGATATGTCAACCCCCACGTCCACGCCCCATTCATGCACAATTGCAAGCAGTTGCGTTCCCTTTTGCTCTATATCCATTCTTGACTGACCTTCTACCATAAGTAGAAGGTCGTCCGCATACGCACAACACTTACAGAGTGGCTCAAGCTGCCATAGCAGGGAGTCCATCATTAGGTTCCAAATATATTGACCACAGATAGATCCCTGCGGACAGCCACGTGCCACCCCGACCTCAACACTTCCATTCACACTAACGATGGATGCCTTCCTGCCCGAAAAATAACTCCGCCATAGAGTTATCTCCGGGGATTCCAGCTCTTCCAAACGTTCCAACACTCGACCCCAGCTTAGATAGTCAAAAGCCCCCTTGAAGTCAACAAATATGCCAAGGACATACTTGTTGACATTCAGCCTAACTACATTCTGAACATACATCCAAGCATCCTCTACACTGCGTCCTTTCCTGAAACCATACTGCCTATCCGACATTCTACCCCGCATTAGCTCCTGAAGCCTTTCCACCAGTACTCTTTCCAGCACCTTACCCAGCACCGGTAAGAGACTGATGCCCCGATAAGAGTTCGGATTGCTCCTCACTCTGTCGGGGGACTTCAGGAGAGGCACGACCCTAGCACTCTTCCACACGAGTGGAAAGTATCCCTCCCATATGCATTTATTGTAAACGGCCTCCAAGTATTCCGGAATGAACTTCCACAAGCATTTGCACATCTCTCCGTTCAAACCATCAAGACCCGGCGACCGTTTAGACCTGACCAGGCCAAACGCATAATCTAACTCGCTAACTTCTAGTGGAGGGACAGGCACCCCTTGTGCATGAGGAACCTGTTTCTCCGCCCTGCGAAAGAACGCGCCTAACAGAGTCCCTGCACACTCTCCCCACGTCGATAACATGGAGTCACCAACGCAGAGAGAGTTGATTTCCACACTTCGACGACCCCTGCAGATCCGGTAAACCTGACCCCAGGGGTCGTCCCTATTCCCCGCAACAAAACTCCTCCACTCAGCCTCCTTAATATCTGCCAACATTTTCTTATACTCATTCATTTCCCTACTAAGTTGACACCTGAGCTGGGGCGTGCTCTCCGAGTTGGCCCGCCGCGCACGCTGAAACATACGTCTCAAGCGGCGAACGGACCTTCTCTTTGAGCTCAATTCACGCGACCACCACTTCACTCTCCTTGCACTACCTAACAGTGGTTTTCTAAACATACTATCATTCACGCTCCACACACATTCATTCAGACGAGCTATTTGCTCGTCCACACTTAATTTCCCAAACTCTCTAGGCGGCATACAGGACACCGCCTCCCTCACACACAGTCCATATTGGTTCCAGTTAGTACCAGAAGTACACCATCAGGTGCCCAGCCGGTTTGCCCCTGAAGGCGCAGTTACGGCAGTGCGGTGCATTGACGCAACTCGCCATCCGGTGCCCCTCCTGCCCGCAACGCCGACAGACATCACTCTTTGCCCTACACTCAGCCACTCTATGATCGAAATCCATACACCTGAAGCAGCCAGGCGTCAGGATTTCCGGCTGCACGCGGTAGGAAAACCATTTGACGTAGCAACGCCCCGCCGCCAGGAGGGTGGACATTAACTTGTCCGTACCCTCCAGGACGACGTTCGTCACCCCGTCAGGATTCACCATCCAGGGGCGGCTCACTATCCTGACGTCTTTTGCAAGGCATCCAGGGCTGAAGTCCTGGAGATTCATCCGATACAACTCCCCCCTGGACCACAACCCTAGGCCCCAGCTTCTTATTCACACTCACGTCCAACCCTACCTCAGCAAACCTCTTATTCTGCGCCACCTTCTCCCTCTCCGCTACGGAGGGGGTACGAATTATCGCACCACCCCCTTTAAGCGGTTTTACTTCGTGGACCCTCACGTCCAATGAGGGGCCCACCTCTTTTACGACTCTGGAGACAACCTCCCTCGATGACTCCTCCGCCTTCCTACTCCTCACCACCACCGGCTTGGCCACCACCGCAGCAGGCATCGACGGTGCAAGCACCTCCGGCGCCGACATGGGCAGCAACCCCACCTGGGTCGCAGAGACCGGTGTGAAGGGAGCCTCCATTCTCTGCCCACCCTTACTATAGACTTCAATTTGACCGCGAAGACGGGCATTCTCGGCTAATGCCGTCATCAGGAGCTCCTCATACTCAGAGGAAAACTCCAACAGCCTCTTCGCCGCCACCAGGTCTACCCCCTCCAGTGCAAATACCGCACTGGCGAATTTAGCCGAGACCGAATTAAGCGCCCGAATCGTGGCCGCACCGGCCTTTCCTCGCGTTATTGACACCGGGTCCATAGCGGATACCGGTGCCACCCCCCCCCCCCCCCCACAGACTTACCTGCTGGGGCTTCAGGTGCCCCCGCAGACATATCAACCTCTGTTTTGACAGCTTCGGTTTTCTTCCCCGCCTCGCTCACACTAGCAGGCGAGTTCACGCGCGCGACGCTTCTCGGGGGGGACCTAACGACGGCCCCCTTCCCCTCACTCTCTCTCTCCGACGTTGACGCATAAACAACGGACGACGCAGAGCCCCCATTGCCAGCGAGGTTGTTGGCCCTCTTCTTCCGCATACGCGGCATTGCAGCCTCATCCGAAATTAAATAACAGATTAATTGTAAAAATTCAACATCATTTTATCAATTGGTAAATGTAAAAATATATAAGATGAGGCAATTCTAGAATAAAAGCATTTTACGCTAGACATTCCTCAT